>APFE030636352.1:0-14207 GCA_000404065.3 Pinus taeda
CTGCCTGTGGCTTCATTTTGTTCACTAAGTCAAGCGGTGCCCCTTTGTATCGCATTTTCCATTCTTGCACATAGGTGATGGCAACTTGTATATTCTTAAGAGTTTTAACAAAATCTTTGCTTTGTTGCTATAGGCCATGCACACAGACAACTACTTTATGTACAGTCACAAACCCCTCATAGAGGTTTCGTATGCTTTCTCCTAGTGTTTATACTTCAAAAAGTATCATTGCTCTCATATCCTTCAGGTAAACCTGTGCGAAAACTATACGTTGTGCTACTACACGAAGTTGTTTAACCTCTTGCCTGGAAGCCTACAAGTTCTGTGCCAATTGGTCATTCTCAACCATCAAATATTGAATGTTTGATCTTGTTACTCCAGCAAAGGCCAAGTTGGCTTCAACAATGGAATTTGGATGCTTCTTGGTGTCTGCTACTATCACCCTTTCTCTAGCAAATGCGGGTGATGCGTGATCATCCAGAAAATGCTTTCTCTGTGCTTATATAATCCTCTTTTGGAACTCATCAAATGTCAAATTGTACACATCCATTACTGCATCATCACCAAGGGGAACAACATCCCCTTCTTTGCTCGAGGCTATCTCTTGTATTGGAGGTGGTGGATACTGAATGGTGACATGTGGTGCACTTGACATCAGATAAACATCTTCATTTTGCGGCTCCTTTTCCATCTCCATGCCTGTTACTTCAATCAAGTGCTCAATCTATTGAGCAAGCTCCTGATCCTACATCTGTTCACCTTCCTCCTTAGCTCTTGGTTGGTTCTGTTCCTGCTCTTCAACCTGTATCAATGTTGTTTCTTTTGTCATTGCACTTTGCCTTTCTTCTTCCTTCTTCTTTTGCTTCTCCTCTTGTTATCTCCTACTCAACTCTTGTTCTTCCTTCATTTTTTGCTCTACCTCCTGCAGCTTCAGTTTTGCTTCCTGCAACCTCTGCTTTTCTCTCTTCCTCTGCTCTACTTTTTGTATCCTCTAATTCCTCTTCCCTTCTACTACTAAAGTTGCTTTCATGATAATAGGATCTTCTTTCATCTTGCAACTTTGTTCTCCCTTTAGACGGTCAGCAATATTCCTCTTTCCCTTGTCTTGCATAGGATTGTTTCCTTCTGATGTTGTTTCTTCCAGAATTGTTGTTGTTTGTGGAGAAGCCTATGAAGTCCTTGCTAAACTGACTAGCTCATGGAATTTGGAGGAATTGTAGAGATTCCTCCATGGATCCTCCTCTGGCCAATGGAATGCCCATTGATCCATGGAAAATAAACTCTCGCACAGTGCTCTTTACAAATACCACGGGAACCATACAAATTAAAGTCCCAAGTACCGAATGCAAACATCACTATTTCCTTTCCCTCAACATTCGCGACTTTCAATTTATTTATCTCCTATAATCCAATTTGCAAAGGAAGAGCGGGCCATGGTGCTTTCTTCTTCCTGTGCAAATCTACTGACAACCCTATGGTGAGATGATATGACACGTCTTGCATGACAAGCTTGTCGGTGGCATATCTTGGTAAAACATGCAAAGGCTTCTCTCCACCAAACATTCTAAGGAAGGTGCAACCTGGTGAGGCATGCCATTCTGTGATGTTTGTTATCACCTCCATTGCTCCTCGTGACATGCAAGGTAGATCTTCTTGACCAATGAGATTAAAAAGCGGGATGATGAAGTGGTCAGTTAGTTGTGCCATTACTCCTTGGTGACAACAGTTTGAAAGCAACTTGAAATAAATATGCACTACATATTCTCATGGTGTCCATGTCTAGTTCATGCCAGGGAATTGTTGTTGTGTATAGATTGCATCGCATAAATATGTAGACATATAGAACCTTACTTGCTCACCATCAGGAGGACTATGGGCCTGTGCTACATGGGCTCTCAATTATCGAGCCAACATATCTCACCAGTTGAACGACTTCCACTCATTCACAACTTGGTTCAATAAGACTGCCCACCCTTTAGGATAGTTTTGCATGCTCTATTGACCATGGATACTGCAAGCTAAGATAACCAAGAGTTGGTAGGCCTTCCTGAAGGATTTTGCCTTGTATAAATGTCTGTCGAAAATTTGATGTTTTTTTCACCCATACTTTGACAATGTCTCTTGTGTTCACATAGTTGTGGGTGGCATAGAAGAATGAGTCCATGAGCTGCACTGGCTCGGGCAAGTGATACATGAGTTGATAATCTTCTTCCCTAAAGGTGGAAAGCTTTTGTTCGCTAGCACTATTAAATGTCATGGTATTCTCATCAATGTTTGATACTATCTAGATAATGACATCCGCACATGAGAAGGTTGGATATCTGCATGCAACCTTGTGTAGTCCTGACTCTCCGATACCACATAAACCTATCAGTCCTTTAGATTGCCTCAAGGCCCTTTGCTGAAATAGATTCATTAACTTGTTTCCATGTTAGTGTTGAACCCTTTTCTATAAATAGCTAAGTGTCTTCATACACTAGCAAGTCTATCGATGTCTACTCAATTGCTTCCCTAGTATTGCTTTTAGTGGTCTCTTTTGAAGCAACTCTCTTTGGTGCCATGATAAAAATGATTGTTGGAGAGAAGTGCTTCACAAGTGTGTTACTTGTGGGACAAAAAGGACACTCCTGGCAAGCAAACATTAGCTTGATCCGAACTTATGCAGGAACACAACAAAATACATAAATACACATATACACAGAGATGCAGTAGAAATAAAACTTCATTTCATTAATATCAACTGAAATATGCTTACATATAGAAATGGAAATAAACTAGCTCGGGCGATGGTAGCTTATCTCTGAGGAGAGGTGTGGCAGATACATGCCTCTCAACTATGTTACAATGAGGCTCAAAGGTCTATTTATTATTGTGAAATAATGGAAAATCATAAACATCCAAAACCCTAACTGTGGGAGATGAAGCGCCAAAACTATGGGCCCTGTTTGGGTAAATTGGTACATCAACTTCCTGGAGTAGTAACTTTGGCATACGATCTTTATTTGATGCGCACAATATCTCATTAGAAAGATATATCCAAGGACTACAATCTGTTAGTACAAACATTTAAACATTTTTTTGTTTGCCCGTTTTCCAAAAAAACATCGTTTAGGGCCTCAAAACGGCTCTAGAAGTTCAAGACCTGAAAAAATGCCAAAAAATAGTAAACTGTGCTACAATTAAGGAAACTTTGCTACTGAAAGAAACAATGGTGGGGGTCCAAGTGGAATAGGTGGGTGGCCACCAATATCCATCTGGATTAGTCCTCCCCCCTTAGGAAGCAATGGACCCCATTGCGTTGAGTGCCTCCATGAGATGGGGAACTTCTGTTGAACTTGGTCCCTAGTGAGCCACTTGCCTTGGTGCAGGAGTTGGTAGGTTTGATAACCCGATACAGTTAGATCTGTTGTTAGCGAGTATTCTTGATGTGTGTGTCCATGATCTGATCAATTGTGGCATGTTCCATGTAGTTTGGATTTATCTCTGTTGGTGTGAGTTGTTCTGCAATGTCTAATGTGTTTAGTAATGGTCGAAAGTATGGTCGAAGGTGGTCTAATTTTAACATTGGATGTGGCCCAAGGAATGGTGGAATATTGAGCTCAAAAGCATTGTCCCCTACAACCTTAGCGATGGTGTAAGGCCCATATCAGAGCGGGTGAAGCTTGTGGTGGCGTCTAGCGAGACGCTCCTTCTACAAATGTAACCAAACTTTATCGCCCACCTAGAACTTGTGTAGCACCTGATGTTGATCATGACGCTACTTGTACTTTGCATTGGCTCTGTCCAATATGTCGTGGACCTAATGGCATACGTGCTGAATACACTCAATCAAGCTATTAGCCCTGTTAGTTTCAGACTTAACATGAGTCGAATATTCCGTAGTAGTTGCAAATGGTATGGCTACATCAATGGGACATAGTGGCTGGAATCCCAATCCCACCTGAAAATACCTGTGGCCAGTTGAGTTATGGAGAGCTCCATTGTAGTTGTGCTAGACATAGAGGAGACTTTCATCCCATGTGTGTGGATGTTGCCAATTATATATGTGAATAATGCATACGATCATCCTGTTGACGACCTTTGTTTGGCCATCAATTTGAAGGTGGAAAGTCGTGGACTTAGTGAGCTTGGTATCCAACATCGACCAAACACTTTACCAAAATGTACTTAGCAACCTATTGTCTCGATCTAACATAATGGATTGTGGGATCCCAAATTGTACCCACACATGTTCAAAGAAGAGCTTAGCAGTGGCTTCTGCTGTAATACTCTTCTTACAAGCCGCCAGAATGGTCATCTTAGAAAATTTGTAGATGACCACGAAAACACAGTTGTTTCCATGCTCAGTAGAAGGAAGGCCTGACATGTAATCCATAGATATGGGTTCCCGAGGCCGACTAGGAGTAGGCAGAGGAGTATATAGGACTTGCTTCTTGATGTTCAGTTTGGAAATAACGCAAGCAGTGCAGGATCTGATGTACTTCCCAACATGTTGTCGAAGGTTCGACCAACAAAAATACTTTTGCAGCACTGCAGCTATTTTTTCGACCCCAAAATGTTCAGCAACCTGACTGTAGTGCACCTCCCAAATCATCTTGGCACTTTCACTTAAAGGAACACAAAGGTGTCCCAGGTGACATAACAGTGCATACTAAAGGTGAAAATTTGGAACTTTCTTGCCTTCAAGGAGTGTCTGGTATGTGTTGCCGAATTCTAGATCACTCTTATAAAGATGTAGCCACGCTGCAGTCTCGTGCCCACAAGAGTCGAGCACAGTGGTCAGCGCCATGAACGACAGTTGGCTGAGGTAGTCTGCAACATTGTTGGTGCTTCCCTTCTTATACTTAATGTTCAAATGAAATTGCTATAGGTATGTGGACCATTTCAAATGGTGATCGTTCTGCAATTTTCCTTGTCTGTATGAACTACAGTGGTCGGTGGTCTGTGTGGATGACCATTTCCTTCCCCATAATGTAATGATTCCATTGTCGGCAGTCCTGCACAATGGAATACATCTCTTTGTCATATGTGGGATACTTCCAAACTGTCTCTAAAAGTTTCTCACTGTGATATGCCACTGGATTCCCTTGCTGAGTAAGAACTTCACCAATAACATAGTCATAGGCATCTTTCTCGATCTCAAATGGTTGTTGCAGGTCTGCTAATATGAGCATTGGTGCATAACAGAGGCAATGCTTCAACTCGAAAAGTGCCTTTTGTTGGGATTCAGACCAAAATAACTTTGCTTTCGCTCCTCCCTTGGTGACTTGACTCAAGGGCTAAGTGATATGAGAGAACCCCAACATGAACTTGCGGTAGAAGTTAGCAAGGCCCAAAAAGCTGCAGAGCTCTGTTAGAGTGGTTGGACAGGCGAATCCCGAATGTCTTATATCTTGGTTGGTTCCACATGCACACCGCTCTCATCAATGATGTACCCCATATATTGAACCTGGGTCATACCAAAAGTGCATTTCTCCAAATTTAGCCTGCAACTTGTGTTGCCACGGGGTTTGGATAACCTATCGAATATGGTGTAGGTGCTCTACCCAACTCTGGTTGAAGATTAGAATGTCATCCAAATACACCACCATGAATTAGTTGGTGAAGGGTCACAATTTGTCATCCATCAACCTCATGAAGGTAACGGGGGCATTTGTCAACCCGAAAGGCATGACTAGCCATTCGAAAAGGTCCTCCTTGGATTTGAAGGTAGCATTCCACACATCAGAGGGTTCGATCGGTACCTCGTGACAACCAAACTTCAAGCCAATCTTGCTGAAATATTTGGCCCCCTCAAGTTGGTCTAGAAGGTCATCAATCCTTGGGATTGGATACATATTCTAGAGAGTGATCTTGTTAAGTGCCTAATAGTCAATACAAAGTCTCTAGGTGTCATCCTTCTTCTGTAGCAACACGATCAATTCCCCACAATGTGATGAACTTGGCCTAATGTGTCATTTATGCAACAGCTCCTGAATATGCCTCTTGATTTCATTGCTCTCTAGAATAGAGTGTCAATAGATTGGTCCATTGGGTAGTGACGCACCTGGGGTCAAATTGATGGAGTGCTTGACTTGGCAGTGTAGAGGTACCCCTACGGGTGAGGTGAAGATGTCCATGTACTCTTCCACAACCTTGTCCATTTGCTTGTTCCATGCGGAGGAGCCCTATCTGGAGGTCATGGCCACAATCTTCTTCTTGCCCTGAGGGCGAATCATAAGGAAAACAAATTTCCTAGTCTGGGAAAGATATTATTGCATTACTTCACAGTGATCAAATAAATGGCGGTAGGTGGTGCTACCTCTGGTATCCTGTACAAATTATCACCCAAAGTAAGACTCATACACAACATGTTACTTCCATAAGAATGGTTGGCCTAATAATACATCACAAACTTCAAGAGGAGCAACATCACATAGCACCTAATCTGTGAAGGGCTTGATGTTGTAGGGAAGGCAACACTGTTGGTTGACGCAAAGATCTTGCCCTTGGTGAAGCCACCCAATGGTGTATGGTTGTGGGTGTGGTGTGGTTGGTAGGCCTAACTACTTCACGACCTCTGCTGAAATGAGGTTCTTTTGGCTCCTGTTGTCGAAAATGAACTACAATGGAGAACAATTCACCCACATCTATGAGTAGAAGAGTCGCTCCCCCTCCTCTACATATTCGAGCTCATCCTTCTAGATCTTAGTGGTGGCAGCGGTGACACTAGGCCCTGCGTCAATAATCTGCTTCCCTTTGTCCTTCCCCTTGTTGGTTTTTGACTCAAAGTCAGAACATGCATATGATTCAGAAGCCTTCAACTCGGCCACCAATGATTGTTTGGCTCGACACTCACTTATGTTGTGAGTGGGGCTCTTATGTAACTCACACCATTTCCCTGTGTCCTTCTTTGTCTTCGTGGTATTGTTCTTCACTTGCGGCTTCGACAGGTTGTCCCAAGTCACCCCAACTTGGCTTTATCCTTTGTTCTATGGCTTGGGGGTACTTTTCCCTTGCTTAAGATTCATAGATCCAGAGTCTCGCTTCTTCTGTTTAAATTTATGCTTGATCTTGACAGCTTATTGATAGACGACGTCAAGCGAGGAGATGTCCAGGAACGCCATCTCGTCCTGGATGTACTTATGTAGACAGCCGCAGTACTTGAGTACCAAATGTCGCTAAGAATACTTGATACCCAACTTCATGCGAAGGGTATGGAAAACATTTGTGAACTTCGACACATCTTGGTCCCTTCCTTGCCACAATTTGGTCCACTTTATGTATTTATCTTCATATCTCCCAACAGGGTAATATTATTCCCTTGATGTCGTCTCAAAGATAATTCCAAGTGGATGCGACTATAAATAATGAGAATTCCCTATCGTTTTTTTGTTCGCAATAGGTTTCCCACCAGTCCTTGACATGTGGGGAGACTTTGATAAGTTCAAAAGTAATCTTTTCCCAATTGGAAAAGTCATGAACTGAAAAATATCCTTCCAACTGATTTAACCATCTATTTACGTGTCTGCATCTATCTGGCCTTCAAATAATGGAATATCAAAGTTAAATTGTACCTTAAAAGGAGTGGCACCTCCAGAGTGGCTGCTGGATGAACATGTGTCACCTGTGGGTAGCCGCTAAAGGATTTGGGCAAAGTTATCCATCATCACATTCCTTTGTTGCTCGAGGGCTTCCTCAAGCAATATTTTGAAAGGATCTTCTACCCCCTCGTCTCTCTTTTCTTCCGCCATGGGAGGTTGTTGGGTTTTGCGACGCTGGACTTGCAAAGGTTCAACCAGTTCATGCCCTAACTCCTTATACCCTAACCTCGTTGGGGACATGTAAAGAAAAATCAAAGAAAGAGTAGATCGCTCTGATACCACTGATCCAAACTTATGCGGGAACACAAAAAAATACATAAATACACATATACACAGAGATGCAACAGAAATAAAACTTGATTTCATTAATATCAAATAACTAAAATATGCTTACATACAAAAATGGAAATAAACTAGCTCAGGCGATGGTAACTTATCTATGAGAAGAGATGTGGCAGCTACATTCCTCTCAACTGTGTTACAATGAGGCTCAAAGGCCTATTTATTATTGAGAAACAATGGAAAACCCTAAACATCCAAAAACCTAACCCTATGAGATGAAGTGCCAAAATTATGGGCCCCGTTTGGGTAAATTGGTACATCAACTTCTTGGGGTTGTAACTTTGGCATATAGTCTCTGTTTGATGCGCACAATACCTCACTAGAAATATCTATCCGAGGACTACAACTTTCGATTACAAACATTAATAAAAATTTCATGTTTTCCTATTTTCCAAAAAAAACGTCGTTTAAGGCATCAAAATGGCTTTGAAAGTTCAAGACCCGAAAAAACTACCAAAAATAATATATTGTGCTACAATTAAGGAAACTAAAAGACTGAAAGAAACAGTGGTGGAGGTCCAAGTGGAATAGGCGAGTGACCACCAATATCTGTCTAGATCATAGCTTCAAATCTACCTTCAAAGCATGATCAAGCAACAAGTTGGGGAACTAGAGAGAAGGATTGTGCTATTTTTATTAACCAAGGAGACTAACTCACTGTGGGAGTTGCCCACTACACAGTCACAACAAGCAAGGGTGAATCCTGAGGCTTGAGACTATGCAATGCACAGTGCCAGCCTAGGCAGAGATTGGGAGAGACTACGCATTGTGCAGTCTCAGTGGCCAAGGTGACAGGTTGACCCCTAGAATTGCGTAGTGCATAGTTGGAGCCAGCCTGTACTGCACATTGTGTAATTCCAGAGGCCAATCTTGTGGCTTGAGCCTTAGGATTTCGCCGTGCCCAGCTGGGCAAGATAAGATTTGGCCAAAGCAAGTGCAGATATGCCCGATGGAAGTGTGAAAAATGAGCAAAAGTGAGTGATAATGGGAGGTTGAGTGCAAAACTAACTACGAATAAATATATCCATGTAGATCAAGTGAAACAACTAATTAAATAGAAGGAAAACCAAGTATGTGAGGAAATTCACCGCAACGACGACCATCGGTGTAAAAACAGTAAAATTGATGCAACACTTGTGAAATGCCAACAAAAACTTACAATAACACTTCTACAAGTTAAAACAAGTTGAAACACCAACAACTTTGAGGAGAAATAAGTAAAACAACACTCGCACAGGTGAAACGACAAAAAAAAAACACACACACACACACAAAAAAACCAAACTCATTTGAAAAAGTGACAACACCGCACCAATGGTTCCTTCATATCCTTAGGAATGCTAGAGCTCTGAGATTGAATGTGAAAATAAGCTCTAGAGGCATCGATTAAATAGATTTGAGCGAATTAGGTTTTATGAAGCGCATGCCTAAAATCAAGGAAAAAGCAACACTTGGCAGAAGTTTCTAAAAATAGCAAAAGTGCCTCCTTCAGGATACTAAAAATTGATCCCTATCTTTTAGGGATGCTTTTTTCTTTTGCTTTTTTCCAGGGAAACTACCATGTACATTGTTGGGAAACACTGTGCAATTTTAGGGAAATAGGCAACATTCTGACTCAGTGTACTGCGCTGTTTCTGAGCTCAGTGAAGGATTGTGTAGTTCTTTGGCTTAGTGTTGGGCTTCCCTCCACGTTTGCGCAATTTCTAAGTTGAAGGCTGACTGCTAGTCAGGACTGCACAATTCCCATCATCAAGATTGCTTGCCCTCAAGGATTGTGCATTTTTTGGAGGCAAGCCCGTAACTGTTGTGAGACCAAGATGGGAGATCAACTTGTGAGTTAGAAAGATCAACAAGTGTGGAAACAAGTACGCACAAGCACAAATGAAAAAGATAAGTCTCAATCGAAGCGTGAATACCTTGTTGAAAATAATACTGAGAGGGGGGGTGAATCAGTATTATTAAATTCCTTTTCAATTTATGCAGATCTGACTAATGAAAATTGTGTATACCTTCCAGACATAGAATTTAATTTAATCTTTAGATGTTGATCATTAATCTGTGTGTCAGAACCATATAACAGTAAACAAGAACAAAAATAGACCAGACAGTCACACCAAAGAACACAAGATATAAGGTGGAAACCCAATGTGGGTGAAAGCCACCTGTTGTAATACGTCTCTATCTTCTTTCAATTAGAAACTTCTTTTATAACGATTATGTACTGGTGCAGTCTTATACCAACACACAGGCTTCAACCTACAGAAGGCTACAACCTTCCCTCATTCTCTAGACTCTCCTGGAAGGGAGCTACAACCTCCTTAGCTCTTGTACTAGCTGAAATACTAGTACGTAGGTGCTAACCTACTGAAGGCTTCAGGGACCACGTTTCATAAATTTTCAGACTGGATCCATGAATAACATCAATAAAGAGTATCTGTAATAATCAATCACCTTTGTACAACCCAATATAGAATCAACCAAACACTTCTCATAATACTGTAACCAGAAAGTAATAACAGTAACCAGACACCAATTCAGACCCCTAAACACTGCAGAATAGACAAAAGCAGCTAAATCATATTTTAAGAAAAGTCCGCAACTTCACCAATAGAAACCTGCGGATATCCGCACTTCCTCTGTGTCGAACCTGCGGATCTTCGCACCTACGCCCGCGGCTAGCCTGCACACCTTTGCACCTGCATTGTGGCTCACCTGCACACCTCCGCACCTGCTCACTGTTTGATCTGCGCACCTCTGCACCTGAGCCCTGTCTGATCTGCGCACCTTCGCACCTGCTCCGTGTCTAGACTACGAACCTGCAATTTCTCAAACTTTAGTTATACCCCAGACTATCAAACTTACAGATCTGATCATGGGCCAAGGAGATCTCGACCCATCAGTAGATTCGTCTTGTAATGCTCAGGTTTCTCCTTGATTCAGGTCCAACTATAATTCACCAACCGATCACTAGAGTTTTAGATCTTATTCTTCTAAAGATATTCAACACATTTGCACCGAGCCAAATGATCTCCTTTCCTTTTTATAGGCTAGGTCTTACTCAAACAATGGATCAAAACCATAGAGATCCAATACTAGGGACCCAAAACATGGGTTCAATACTTTAGATGCAAAACCACGGACCAAAACCATAGGATCAAAAATGTCGGACTAGATACCATGGATCAACCATAAGAATTCCCACGTGTGTGCGATTTTCTCTGCATGAAAGTCTGTGCATTTTAGGTTCGCATCTTTTGTTCAGAACACCTGCGAACATGTCCGCACCTTTTGAAGGGAGTACCTGCGAAACCAACCGAGGACCGTAGCTTTATGAACAAGAACCTGTGGATATCTCATTTTCTTCATTCTTTGTAGTCTGATCATCAACTCTTTGCTACTGACCTGTTGTACTATGATTTGTCATCTGTGTGAGTTGCCATCAAGGACAATACTTGTATCATAATGCCAACAATCTCCCCCTTTGGACTTGATGGCAACAACACCAAATCACTCTCCCCCTTTGACATCAAGGGCAAAGGGCTATGCTCCCCTTGAGTTCATGCTGCAGTCTCTGCTCTGTTGTGCCGTCCAAGCTCCCCCTAACATATAAGCAAGATTTGCAATAAGATGTTCAAAAGAAATTTGACCAAAGACTCATACATACAACTCCCAACCAAGTGGGGATACATGATATAATAAGCACATTACATTATCCATCCCAGGCATAGTGGGGCAACCAAAATAGGTTGTTACATGACCTTGACAAAAGAAAAATAAGACATAGAGATAAAATATCAACAACATTTGTCAATCATAGGTCAATAACCATGTTCTCCTTCTACATTTGCTCCTCCTGTCATCAAAACAACTAAAGAATTGAACCAAGATCTTCTACGATAATGCCAACAATGCATTATTAGAAGAATATATGCTCCCCCTGAACCTGTGCCAAATGGTCTCTAACAGACCCATATCGAACTCTTCTCGTCCTTGCTTTTTCTTCAAGTCGATTGTACCCACATAAAACCAGCATATGTACGCGTATACCCCATTCGCGTACACCAATCTCTGAAACAGACAAGATTCAACAACAAGATGATGCATCAACTACCCCCAGCTTTTGTCTGACGTATTCAAAGGTCTCCCTAGGCAATGGTTTGGTGAGAATATCAACAACTTGTTCCTTAGAGGGAACATACTCCAATTTGACCTTCTGTTCAAGCACTTGTTCTCGAAGAAAATGATACTTGATCAGTATGTGCTTAGTCTTTGAATGCATGACAGGATTCTTTGAAATACTGATTGCACTTGTATTATCACAAAAATTGAGATAGGTGGAGTACAAGTGATTTGAAGATCTTGCAATGTTTGCATCATCCAAAGGAGTTGTGTGCAGTAAGATGTCGTAGCTACATATTCTGCTTCAGCTGTAGATAACGCAATAGAGATTTGTTTCTTGCTGAACCAAGATACTAATCTAGGACCCATGAAGAATGCACCACCACTAGTGCTTTTCCTGTCATCCACACTTTCTGCCCAATCTGCATCTGTGTATGCATGAAGTGTGAGATCTGTACCTATAGGATACCATAAGCCATAGTTTTGAGTTCCTTGAAGATACTTGAAAATTCTATTAACTGCCTAAAGATGAGTTTCCTTTGGATTTGCCTAAAACCTTCCAACTATTCCCACTGCATGCATAATATCTGGTCGAGTACCTGTTAGATAGAGCAGACTACCGATCATGGATCTATAGGTTGGTTGATGTACTGCTGTCGATTCATCATTTGCGCTGAGGCTGCATCCTGTCACCATAGGGGTACATACTGGTTTTGAATCTTCCATCCCATATTTCTTCAAGATCTGCTTGAGATATTTGGTTTGAGATAGACAAATGTCGTCTTTGTTTTTTTGGACTTGTAAACCAAGAAAATATTTTAGCTCACCAAGCAGGGACATTTCAAATTATTTCTGCATTACCAAGGCAAAGTTTTGACTCATGTCTTCTTCATTGCTACCAAATATGATATCATCAACATACACAACAAGTATCAACAATTTATCATTGTCAATTTTTATATATAGATTGCTATAAGTTGATCCTTTTATAAAACCTTGTTGATGGAGGTACTTATCCAACCAATAATACCACACCCTTGGAGCCTGTTTAAGACTATAAAGAGCCTTTCTGAGTCTGCATACAAGTTTTGGATCATTTCCAAGAATAAACCCATCTGGTTGTTCAATATATACTTCTTCATTTAAGTCTCCATTCAGAAAGGCAGATTTCACATCCATTTGAAATACTTTGAACTTGTTTAGAGAGTTTTCGATGTAATCACATAAATATTCTTTTGTTGACGCGTTTCGAACCAACAAGTGTGGTTCATCGTTAGGACAAGTTGGAGAACCAATCCAACTTAACTTGTTAAATAGTATGTGCAGAGACTCCAACTGCTATATTGCCAACGACTAATTTTGACCTAATGACCCGAGTCAAACCAATAATAATCTTGTTATATTTAATTATTATTATTATTCTAAGAAATTAGTTAAATTAGGTAAATTATATAATAAAAGAACCAAATAAATGTGTATAAATATCCAAAACCTAGCTAATTTAAATTAAAATATTATCCATTGGTATATCATAATAATATTATTATTTATCATTTGAAACTAAATTAATAAATTTTATATTTAATACAATAATTTATATTTATTAAATAAAATAAATTTCTTTAATAATTTATCATTCCAATAAATTAGGTAAATAAAAGTATTCAATTGTTAACCTAATTAAATTAATAAATGTATAACTATATCCAAAACCGAACTAATTCAAATTAAAATATTATCATTGGTACAAAGAATATTTATTTAGTAATATTTTTTATTTATCCTTTTAATCTAATGGTCATTTGAAATTAAATTAATACAAAATTTTCAATTAATTTAATAATTTTTATTTATTAAATAATCCAAATTTATTTAATCATTTATTATTTCACCAATATTATTAACAAATACTTAGTCAAATAAATAATAATTGAGTATATTCAAATTACTATTATTTATGGAAACTAGTTAAATTAGGTAAATTCTATAATTAAAATATTCATTTGTTAATGTACTTGTTTATAAATGCATATACATAAAAATGAACTAACTCAAACTAAATTAATATTATAGGTACATCATATATTTATTTAATAAATTTTATATTTAAATCTAATGGTCCATTTTAAACTTAAATTAATAAATTATATCTTCTATCAAGAT
>APFE030636352.1:14227-66678 GCA_000404065.3 Pinus taeda
AATAATCTTAATAGGGATGATGGCTGGAAGATTAGTAGTTGCTGGGTCCCAGCCCTGTCTTCCTAGCCTCCTCAGTCCCCCTTTTTATTAGGTCTTAGGGTTCTTCCCTCTCCTTAAGAGTTGTTTTCGGTGGTTGGTCCCTTTTCCTGAGATTTTTTCCCCTTTAATCCTAGCATCCCTATAGTATTAGTATGGTTTAGTCTTATTATTATGCGTTATTAATAAGTTATTAATTAATTTCGGGCCAATAAGTGTATTAACCTTATTTCCTTTAGGCTATTATTAGGTTACAATTAAACAGAGTTATTATAATAATATTCATGAAATAATTAAATTTGATTTTTGGTTTTCATTATTTCAATCATATGCGTATATTTAATTTCTACTATTCCTTTAGAATTGAAATAATGATTATTAGCCCCGAACATTATATTAATATCTTTACCCAACTTCATATATTTGTTAAATAATTTTTTTGAACCTCTATATGTAATATCTTCCTAATTACATGGTTATTTTTAATAATATTATTGGATAATATTTTATTAATTAATTAAATATAGATTTCTTAATAAGTATAGATTATTAAACTAATTATAAAATTACATCTTGATAGAAGATATAATTTATTAATTTAAGTTTAAAATGGACCATTAGATTTAAATAAAAAATTATTATTGAATAAATATATAATGTACCTATAATATTAATTCAGTTTGAGTTAGTTCGTTTTTATATGCATTTATAAGCAAGTACACTAACAAATAAATACTTTAATTAAAAAAAAAATTACCTAATTTAACGAGTTTCCATAAATAATAGTAATTTAATATATCAAGATTATTATTTATTTGACTAAGTATTTGTTAATAATATTGGTGGAATAATAAATTATTAAATAAATTTGGATGATTTAATAAATATAAACTATTAAATTAATTGAAAAAAATTGTATTAATTTAATTTCAAATGACCATTAGATTAAAAGGATAAATAAAAATATTACTAAATAAATATTCTTTGTACCAATGATAATATTTTAATTTGAATTAGTTCGGTTTTGGGATATAGTTATACATTTATTAATTTAATTAGGTTAACAATTGAATACTTTTATTTACCTAATTTGTTGGAATGATAAATTATTAAAGAAATTTAATCTATTTAATAAATATAAATTATTATATTAAATATAAAATTTATTATTTAGTTTCAAATGATAAATAATAAATATTATTATGATATACCAATGATAATATTTTAATTTAAATAGCTAGGTTTTGGTTATTTATACACATTTATTTCGTTCTTTTATTATATAATTTACCTAATTTAACTAATTATATGATAATAATAATAATAATTAAATATAACAAGGTTATTATTGGTTTGACTTGGGTCATTAGGTCAAAATTAGCCGTTGGCAATATAGCAGTTGGAGTCTCTGCACATACTATTTAACAAGCTAAGCTGGATTGGTTCTTCAACTTGTCCTGACGATGAACCACACTTGTTGGTTCAAAACGCGTCGACAAAAGAATATTTATGTGATTACGCCGAAAACTCTCTAAACAATGTTATGGATCACAGAAGTCTAAATTCCTTAAATACTTTGAACTTCTGAAAGCTAGAGAGAGCAAGGAACATTCTTATAGCTTCAAGCCTGGTAACTGGAGCATAAGGTTCTTCAAAGTCTATGCCTTCTTGTTGCGCATATCCTTTACACACAAGTCTTGCCTTGTTTCTAACCACATCCCCATTTTCATTCAGCTTATTTTTGAAAATCCATTTGTCCCTATGACATTCTTATCTTTTGGTCTAGGAACCAACTCCCAAGTGTTATTATTTTCAATCTGCTCAAGTTGTTCCTCCATGGCCTTGACCCAACATTTATCTTTGCAAGCCTCTCTTACATTATGTGGCTCAGTGGAGGAGAGCAATGCTAGATAGCTTGAAGCTTCTAAAATGGTTCTTCTTGTTTGTACGCCTGCCTCTTTCTACCTCAAAATTTGAGATTCCGGATGATTCTTCTGAACGTATTTGGATGGAGTCTTTTCTTCTATCCTTATCTGTTCTCCTGGTGCCTCATGAGTTTCTTCTTCATCATGCGTCTGATTTGATGTTGACAGATAGTCATTGCCATCTTCGAGATCTTTAAATTTTACTTGCCTAGGAGTGTTTCCTTCTTCATCAACCACTACATCAATGCTTTCAACAATTTTACCAAGTCTTTTATTGTAACATTTGTAGGCTTTGTTGTGGGGAGAATAGCCAAGTAAAATGCCTTCATCTGCTCTAGGTTCAAACTTGCCAAGATTTTCATCAGTCCTTTTAATGTAGCATTTGTTTCCAAAATTTTTGAAGTATTTTACCATGGGAGTCTTACCGTACCAAAGTTCATGAGGAATCTGAGTGTTGTTTACCCGGACGTTTGTCTTGTTGAGAATAGTAACAACAGCAAATGCGGCTTCACCATAGAAGGTTGCGGGAGTTCCAGATTCATCAAGCATTGCACGAGCCATTTGTTGAATCGTTATGTTCATCCTTTCCACTACTCCATTTTGCTGAGGAGTCCTTGCAGTAGAGAATTCCCTTCTTATTCCATATTCTTCACAAAAATCGAAAAATTCATCTGAGGTAAATTCCCCTCCTCGATCAGATCTGAGACACTCGATTTTGCAATTTGATTCGTTTTCAACCAAAGCTTTGAATGACTTGAACTTTTCGAAAGCTTCATCTTTATACTTCATGAGTCTTATCCAACACATCCTTGAAAAGTCATCAATGAACAATATGAAGTACTCTTCTCCTCGAGGTGACCTTTTCCTAGTTGGACCACATATATCGGTGTGGACAAGTTCAAGTGGCCTACTAGCTAATCCTTCCTTCTCATGGAAATTAGTTCTGGTTTGCTTACCAAACTAACATGATTTGCGTATTGTATTGTCTGGAATTCTGATGTCAGGAAGATCATGAACTGCCTGATATTTGCATGCTTTCCTTATCTGAGAGAAGCTTAGATGCCCCAATTTTCTGTGCCATAGCCAATGTTCATCATTCTTGCTTAGATAACATTATTGTTGTCCTTCTTTGAATATGTATAAATTATTTGAAGTTTTATACCTTTGATCACTGTTTTTCCTGTATCAAGCTCACGAACAAAACATCCATTTGATTGAAATATTACCTCAATTCCTTGATCACACATTTGAATGACACTCAATAGATTATGCTTTAAGCCATCAACATACATAACATTTCCAACTTTGACCTTCTCTTTCAAACGAACAACACCTTTACCTTTTATGAATGCTGGGGTGTCATTTCCAAATGAGACCTTCTTTTCCTTTTCTAAGGCACTATATGACTGAAGATTTTCTTTATCACCTGTCATATGTTTCGAGCATCCGTTGTCACTGTATCATTGATTATCCTGTCCTTCTACATATAAGGTATCCCACATCTTTTTGGTTGTGGTTCTTTCTTTCTCCATGTTTTGGAAGTTAATGAATCTTGCTCCTTCTGAGTTGGTTGCCGAAACCTACTCCTGCATTCAGAATCTTCATGACCGAAGTTGTTACAAATAGAACATTTTGTTTCATTTTCAAGAGAAAAAAAGTTATTGTAGGTTCTTTTCATGATCCCAGTCATACTCCTTTGTTTTTCAGCTTCCCTAGTCATGATGGTCTTGTAGGCAACACATTGAACAACTTTATGACGAAAGTTATGACAAGAGAAACATTGGCCATTGAAGAAATTCCTGTGATTATCAAATCTACCAACCATATGATTGTAATTTCCATCCATTCTTGAGCCAAATTGAGAATGATTTACCTGTGGTCGTTTGAAGCTTTTGTTTATCCTTGAAGTAGATTGCTCTCGATCTTTGATCATTCTTGGAGAAAATTGTCCCTGTTTTACCTGGTGATCTACATTATGCTTTTGTTGTCGATTGTCAACTTGTTCACTTCTCCATGCTGCATCAAGATAACTTTTGGAGGTGGATGGTTTTTTCACTTGCTTCTAACCTTGAGATACTTCTTCAAAATATCTGAGACCTGTCTTGATTAGAAGAGAATGTTGCACTTTGATAATCTCATCTAAAGTTTCAGATCCATTAGCAAATATGAGATTAAGGGCTTTTGTTTTCTCAATCTATTTTCTAAGTCCCACAATTTCACATTCTAACTCTTTGTTGTGTTTATCCTTTTCATCAAGTTGGAATGTTAGAGTATCTATAATCATATTCTTTTCCTCTAAACAAACTTTAAGTTTAGAAATTTCTTCATAAAGACCTTCTTCATTTATAGCATCCAAGAAATCATCATCTTCAAAAGCCATCAAAAGTCTATTGTCATTATCTTGTTCATCTTCATCACTATTTGACAATCCATAACTTTCTTCATGCGTGTAATAGCTCTTCTCATTTACATTATGTTTTATGTTCCATCTAACAGGTTCTTTACCTTTGTCTAGTTTATCTTTATGAGGACATTTTGCAGCATAATGAGCAAAGCATTTGAAAGGCAACTTACCTCTTAATCTTCCAGTTCCCCCTTGAAGGTTCTTGACAAAATTTGATTCTTCCTCTTCTTCTGATATATGTCCTGACTCATAGTAATCTCCTTTTCCTGAAGCTTTGAATGCAGCTTCTCTTCTGTCTGATGGTCCTCCTTTTCTCATTTCGTAGGCAGTTAGAATTATGTGCAGCTGTGACATGGTAAGGGTCTGTAGATTCTGCTTTTCTTCTATGGCAAAAACTTTTGAATCAAACTTAGGAGACAAAGATCTTAGAACTTTTTCAACCAAAACAACTTCTTTTATTTCTTCACCCAAGTTTTTCTACAATTTACGATCTCATCTATACGTAGGAAATAGCTAGCCACACTTTCATCATTATGCATTATGAGACTTTCATATTGAATTCTAAGAGTTTGTAATTTTGCTCGTTTTACCTTTTCATCTCCTTCATAGCTCAGAATGATCTTGTCCGATATTTCTTTTGCACTTTTGAGCTGCATAACTTTGATGAATTCTGATTGAGATAAACTTCCTAATAGAGTATTGACAGCTTTTGTATTTGTTTCATACTGCTTCTTACCAGCTGCATCTGCAGGATTTTCTGATGGAAATGTGTATCTTGTTTCCACAATATCCCAAACTTTTGTACCAAGAGATTCAAGATAGGCATTGATTCTTACCTTCCAATAGACGGGGTTGCTCCCATAAAAAATCGGTGGCCTGATAGGTGCTTCCTTTTCGTAGTTGCTCATGATGATAGATCTTCCTTCAAGTGATCAAGCTTTTTCCTAAAGGACCTGGCTCTGATACCAATTGTTGAAAATAATACTGAGAGGGCGGGTGAATCAGTATTATTAAATTCCTTTTCAATTTATGCAGATTTGACTAATGAAACTTGTGTATACCTTCCAGACTTAGAATTTAATTTAATCTTCATATGTTGATCATTAATCTGTGCGTCATAACCATATAACAGTAAACAAGAACAAAAATAGACCAGACAATCACACCAAAGAACACAAGATATAAGGTGGAAACCCAATGTGGGAGAAAACCACCTGCTGTAATACGTCTCTATCTTCTTTCAATTAGAAACTTCTTTTACAACGATTATGTACTGGTGCAGTCTTATACCAGCACTTCAACCTGTAGAAGGCTACAACCTTCCCTCATTCTCCAGACTCTACTGGAAGGGAGCTACAACCCGCTTAGCTCTTGTACTAGCTGAAATACTAGTACGTAGGTGCTAACCTACTGAAGGCTTCAAGGACCACGTTTCATAAATTTTCAAACAGGATCCATGAATAACATCAATAAAGAGTATCTGTAATAATCAATCACCTTTGTGCAACCCAATATAGAATAAACCAAACACTTCTCATAATACTGTAACCAGAAAGCAATAACAGTAACCAGACACCAATTCAGACCCCTGAACACTGCAGAATAGACAAAAGCAGCTAAAACATATCTTAAGAAAAGTCTGCAACTTCACCAATAGAAACCTGTGGATATCCACACTTCCTTCGTGTCGAACCTGTGGATCTTCACACCTACACCTGCAGCTAGCCTGTGCACCTTCGCACCTGCGATGTGGCTCGCCTGCGCACCTCTGCACCTGCTCACTATCTAATCTGCGCACCTCCGCGCCTGAGCCCTGTCTGATATGTGCACCTCTGCACTTGAGCCCTGTCTGATTTGCGCACCTCCACACCTGCTCTGTGTCTAGACTGCGGACCTGCAATTTCTCAAACTTCAGTTATACCCTAGACTATCAGACTTACAAATCTGATCATGCGCCAAGGAGATCTCGTCCCATCAGTAGATCCGTATTGTAATGCTAAGGTTTCTCCTTGATTCAGGTCCAGCTATAATTCACCAACCGATCACTAGAGTTTCAGATCTTATTCTTCTAAAGATATTCAACACATCTGCACCCAACCAAATGATATCCTTTCCTTTTGATAGGCTAGGCCTTACTCAAACCATGGATCAAAACCATAGAGATCCAATACTAGGGACCCAAAACCTGGGTTCAATACTTTAAATGCAAAACCACGGACCAAAACCATAGGATCAAAAATGTCAAACTAGATACCATGGATCAACCATAAGAATTCCCACGTGCGTGCGATTTTCTCTGTATGAAAGTTCGTGCATTTTAGGTTTACATCTTTTGTTCATAACACTTGCGAACATGTCCGCACCTTTTGAACAGAGTACCTGTGGAACCAGCCAAGGACCGTAGCTTTATGAGCAAGAACCTGTGGATATCTCATTTTCTTCATTCTTTGTAGTCTGATCATCAACTCTTTGCTACTAACCTGATGTACTATGATCTATCATCTGTGTGAGTTGCCATTAAGGACAATACTTGTATCATAATGCCAACATACCTGAATTAGTGCAAGATGAGCTCTTGTGGATACGAAGGAAGGCTCCAAATCGAAGCATATGCAAAATTTTGGAGGGTGGTTGTAGATGCTACAACAAATCCAAAGGAAATATTAGGCTCCAGTACTCCCAATACATGATGCACTACATCACCTACCAGATTATCATTAGACGCGGGATGGAATAGGTTTCCAAATAATTAATTTGTGGCGGGGGAGATACCACTTGCATATAAGGACCATATAGGGAAGTTGGTTAATTGGGAGTTGAAATAGGACCAACAAACGAAAGTTGGTCAATGCTTACGATTCATCCTTCATGTGGGAAACACTTCACATGAAAGAGTGAAGAGACAAGAGCTCCCATGTCATAAACATAGTCATAACCAAGGAGTAAATTAAAATCCAAAGGGCCTGGAATACCATCACATTAATATAGACAATATTTCCTCCCAAAGTAATAGGTAACTGAGGAAGGATCCCTAATGGTTGACTAGTTCCTCTGTTAAAATCCAATAGGTTATAGGTAACATGCACAAACTATGGAGAACCTAAAGCTTGTCAAGTAGTTGAGGACATAATACTAACAAATGAGCCTCTATCCATGACTGTGCTAGGTACGAGCATATTATAAGCATGTACTATGATCTGGAAGGGAACATAAGGAGGAAGACAATATCCTGCCAGTCGACTCCAATCAAAGCAAGTGACCATACTACTTGGAGGGGGTTTCATGGGAATAGGAGAATTCCCCCCTTGTGTTATGGGAACGGGTCCAATGGGATAACTACTCCCTTGTACTGTGGGATGCCCCCTTGTACTATGGGAACGGGAGGATTGTCCCCCTGTTCCATTGGAACGGGAAGATTACCTCCCAGTTCATTGGAATCTAAAGAAATAAGAAGAACTTGACCAGTATGAACTTCACTCTCTATGGGAAAGGTACGATCAACTGAAGCTGGAATCGAGCCAACCATTTTCTCAACCAATGGTTGGTCAGGAATGGACTCCATGAGATTCATGTTAAGAGAGAGTGGGATTGAATGGATTCAAATTATGATCAACCACTTTATCAACTAGCGAGGATTAGGGGAAATCTTAAGGTAGCCATTCAAAAGTTGAGGTTGAGAAAAATTAGTATTTCCCGACAATTTGGATGCTTCAACCATATAAAGGAAAAGGTGAGTTGGATGATTCCTTTCACATAACTTGCAGAGGAACTTAACTTTACCTTTCTTTCCATGAACCTTATGAAAACTAGTCAATGGCTTGTCACCAGCATGATTTCCAGAACTTGACGACAAAGGCTGATGTGAGCCTATGGACCACACTCCTAGTACCTTGGGAATACCAAGACAATCTCTAAGATAGTGGTCACCCTTAGACAACTTGCAAGGGAATTTAACTTTGCATGGCTAATTGGAAGGTTTCTCCATAATAGTTGCATTCATATCAACGTTTGCTTGGTTTCCCCCTTGCTTATTTTTCTTCTTCTTCTTCTTCTTAGCTTCTTGGTTACTATAATCAATACTTTCACTAAGTGAGGAGGAAGAAAGGGATGAAGAAACAATAAGTGAAGAAGGAAATGGTCAATTTTAGGATCAACTTGGGGTTGATGTTGTTCAGGGGGAGGAGAACTTGGTTGAGGAGCAGTTTGGACATTCAAAACCATGGGGGTTGAAAACAACCAAACTAGCAAACCAATGGTAAATTCTAGAAGGGACAACGTTTCCATATAAGGAGCACCAATATTTCCAAAAGAAGGAAAAGGACCATGATTGTCATCAGAGGAGTTTTCTTGATTGGTATACTCTGGAATTGTTGCCATTAGTCTCAACCTAATATCTACTAAAGAGTTGTTCCACAGTAAGGATGTTGTTTTGTGGTTAATTAATTGGCTTTATAAATTAAAGTCACGAAACAAAACAAAATAGGGTTAACTAGGCAAAAGGGTTTGCCAAGTAACTGTGAATCACCTTGGTGAACCAAGGATTTACTTACGGGCATGCAATCGCCCTGAATGTTGTGTTCGGTGTATCACGGTGTACAAGGCAACCGACTCAGTTATCTATGGCGAGATAGCAACCTATAGGAGACTTCCAAAATAAACCTGAAGGTACATGGAAGCACAATATGTAGTAGTGTTGTCTAATGTGTAACTGTTCGATGGGAGTGTTCCCATATACTTATTATGTGTGGAGCGCCATCTGATATACTTCAAGGTATGTGAAGAACGATTCTATACACTTACGTAAGTGGAACGAGATATCACCCCCATAATACAACACTAGTAAAGAACGACAACTTCCACATTTAAAATTGCCAGAAAACAACTCTAGCCTAGACCTCTAGATGTGTGTCGTTAAGTTTCAAATGCTCCTTATGTTAATTGAGTGAATTTTAGAAGTTTATCTTGCATTATGTTTTGATTTCAAGGCTCAAAACTCAATGTCACCTAAACACACTTATAATGCAACTAATATGACAAAAATAATTCTTTTCATTTTCCGTTTAACAATAAAAGGTTTAACTAAGTAGGGGAAGAATAAATCAATCAACAATGCAACAAACAAGTGATGTAACAATCGATTTCTTCAACTTCACTATTCCAATCAAAAAAAAAAAAAAAAGCCCTATATGCAATGCAAATAATTGTTTTTCTTTTATTTTCTTTTAATGTTTCAAATACAAAGAAACATATGAATGCAAAACATGAGAAAGTGCACTGCAACATAGATACATTGAATCAATGCAGGTGCGTTGCAATGCAGATAGCATTGGCTCAACGCAAGTGCAAAACGAGAGAAAGTGTCCTATAATGCAGGTACAAAGAAGGCTCAGGTGTGTTGGGGTGCTCTGTCTCAAAACAAAGAGAAGCGTTGGGGCAGTTTTGGTCAAAAAATAACTCAAGAAACCCAACCAAGCTCAAACATATATTTTCTTAAGATCAATCAATGTTTGAATAAGTCAATCAAGGTCACTTTAAGAGGTGTAAAAAGTGCAAAGGTCAAGGAAACCACTACGGGAAAAAATTTCCCCAACAGAGTCGCCAATTTGTTATGTTGACTTTACGATTGCGGACAAAGGTGAATTCCCTAGACCTAGTGGACTGGTCTAGAACAACATAAGACAAAAAATCATAGAGTTTTCCTTAAAGAAGTTATAGAATGGGAAAGAGGCCTACCTCGAATCTATAGCAAACTTTGTTTTCCTCCTCGCTTGTAAGCTCCAAGTGTTATACTTAGAACCTGCACACATGACTAAAACAAGCAAAGGATCTACAACAACCAAGTAGCATAATCTAACATATTTATTCAATGAATTAGCAAGGCACCGAAATACATGAGTGTAAACGTTACACAACACATATAGGAAAACGAGATACTCTTTGTATTAATAGAAATAAGAGAGAGTTTACAACCATAAATAGTAGTTGAACTTGTAGATGTCTCCCCAAGTTGACTTGTCCTTCCTTATCACAAAGCACACCTCAATATCAACCCTAATGCATGAATACGGTGACTCCTTTAGGTTCAAGGCAGCAACATAAGGGCACAATCAATCTCCAAAAACCACCCTGATGTTATGGACGACTGTAAATTTATAGGAGAAGGATGGTAGTTTAGGATTTACCATTATGGGCTTGAGATACACATATGATGGGAAGATGAGCTCAAGGGATAGGAGGTAAAGTCTCCAAGGCAACTTCGAAATATATATATATATTATATATATATTTTACGGATTTCTAGAATCAACACACACTTACAAAAGGGAGCAACTAGCATTAGTGCCTAAAGGAGCAACATGCGCTGAACATAGGTGACCAAGAGAGCAAGGAGTGTTGGGGCTAAAAACACTAATTTTGAGAAATTAATTCTAGAAACTCAGACATTTTGGAAGAGTCATGCTTAGGGCTTTATGAAGGGATGATGACAACATGTTCACGAGCATTGATTGATCTGTTTTGTAGGCTTATTGACTAGATGTGACAAAATGGACTATAACAAAAATAATGAGCACACTAGCAAGAAAATTCTCTAAAATTGAAGACTTTAGGAATACACCTGGAATTTTCTAGGCTAGAGGTACAAATTTTATTCTTTACCTTCTACTCAAGTGTCAAATTCAAGTACCATTAGTACATGGTAAACCAGTGGAAGTTTTATCTTAGTGCTTGAGAGAGTTATTAATATTTCCACAAATGATCTTGTCCTTTCATTTGCTTGTCATATTCCTTTATTATTCTAATGCACTTATATATATGTGGCAAGCTAAGAGTTGCATTATAGATCTCGTTAGTTGTTTGAATGTGGGAGGACTCTTAGATTTTAGCTTGCTTCAAAAAATCAGATGTCAATGTGGCCAAGTTATCGATTTTTAGGGCTTCGAAACATGTGGAAAGATCTTTCATATGTTTCCATGGTTTGTAAATTTTAGTTTGTAAGTTTGCTTCATGAAATTGGGAAAGGTAGCAAGAGACTTGCAAGGGAAACTCCTTGTTGGATTTTTATGTTTATTGGCTACCTTTATGGGTTTTTTGACACATAATGTGTTTTACTTTTTCTACAAATCCCATGAGAAACGACATTGCATATTTATAAAACTTATCGTTTCCTCCATGGAGATTAGTTTTGTATCACTTGTTTTAAAGAATTCCGTGTCTCTAATTAACAAGGTTAAGGTATGATGCTTCGTGTGACATCCATAATGGATGAGGAACAATATTGGACAAATCAAACTCAGACATATAGCTATGTTTCAATAAAATAATTTACAAAATCTTTCAATTCTTTTGAGAAGCCATCCTACAACTTTGACCATTATATAATAAAAGAATTTAGAAAATCTTTCAATTCTTTTAAGAAGTTATCCTACAACTTTGGCCATTACATAATATCATATTTGTAAGAAAGAACTATTCGAAACATGTTTTCCTAGAGAAATATGCTCATTAAACGTAAAAAAAGTATTATTGTAATTGAAGATGGAACACAAAAAAAATTTCGTATGGGTGTTTTTTTAATTGTGTTCTCATTGTACTACAAGTGAGGAGATTTGCTATTCTATCCTACCAAGGTATTTTCCTTGCTCATTTGGGTGTTGAAAACCTATTTATCTTACCTTGAATACTAAATAATCATCTTGATTATAAGTTTTATCTTCGTAACTTATTTATGCCCACTTGTTAACTGTTTAGTACATGGATTTCGTTGCATAGGTATGTAACCATGGAAAATAATTTGATGGCATGCTTATGATTTATTTATAGTTTATTCATCATTTCTCACATTGCTATGGTATTGTATATTCATTTGCACCCTCTTACTCTATAACTACATTAGATAGTGATTGTCGAACACAATTTTTTGAATGCCCAAATCGTTTCAATTATGCCATCAAAGAAAAAAGTATGTGTAGTAGTATTTTTTTAGTTGTATTCAAACTTGAATGCTTTGAGAGGCAATTTATAGCTTAGTGCGAAAAGATGTTCATTTTAAATCAATAGTTGAAAAAAAAAAACACATTAACGTCACCTCAAAGACATATAAAAACTTAATAAATAGCAATAATCATTCAGTAACCATAATATTTCATAGCTTTATCCTCTCTCTCTCTCTTCTCTCTCTCTCTCTCTATATATATAATTATATAATATATATATATATATATATATATATATATATATATATATATATATATATATATATATATATATATCTATAGAGTATTATTAAGAACCTACATAGATCCATTTAATTTTTTGATCTACCAAGCATCAAGAGGGATCAAATCTCTCGAGGAAGGGTTTGCACCTTGAGATATTTGATTCCTCCGAGTGCTTAATAGATCCAGAATTAAGATGGATTTATGTTGGTAATAAACAATTGAACAATGACATTCCTTTGCACCACTAAGGCAATTGCTAGTTTTGATATTTTTCCTCACATGTATGCTTCCCAACCATAGTTTTACTTGTTTAATGACATACCTATGTGCTCAAAGATGTCGAGACACTTATCAAGCCTTAAAAAAAATTGTCTAAAACCCAGGAATACACTAGCATGTGATAGAGCTTTGACACCACTTGTAATGCACTTAATTGACATTTATAGTGATTATTGAACAATTATTCAATAAATATTATTTTCATAAAAGTAAATGAGAGAAACAATGAGATAGAACCTACATAATATAACTTTGTAATTGATAGTATTAAAAGGATAGAGCAATTTTCATGAGCATCTTTGAGGGTGCAACCTTGTATTGAGAAGAACTCCAATACAATGACACCCTTTGACAAATATTACCTAGCCTTCTAACTCTATAAATAGTTTCTCACTATGAAAACCTAACTACTTGTGGTCCCATCATTGATGTGTGCCAAACCACGTAATGAACCTTATTTAAGCAGGATGATCCTTTTACATCGAGTAATTTTCTATTAACTACCTAATGTGCATTACTAAAAGAATATGAAATTGTACTTTAATTGACTAGCTCTTGAGCATCTGAATATATGGTGTTTAGGGTGAGGCAACAATATTGTATTACTACAACAAAGAGCTAACAATATATATTTAAGGATGGAGCATGAACTTTGGGCAAGTATGCTTCACCCTTGAATGTGTGTTATTCGCTCTTTGTTCACCCTTGAATGTGTGTTGTTCGCTCTTTGTTCACCCTTGTATTACACTTTTATGCCATATCCTACCCTCACTACATCAAGATAATTAGGAGCTAACAAATTAATGTGCTAGATCATCTTCATTGAAAAGGGCTTGTTAGATATTTAGTGGATTTATTTTAAGTGACTATTAGAATCAACAACTAGGTGGTCTCATACTTGCATGTCGCAAGGTTGATTCTGTCTATTACCACGAAGTGCGCCATGCTTGGCCCTAACGTGGACATACGTTAACCGACGGGATTGAACCAAGGACCTCATAAATATTGTACATAACATGTTTACTTGCTTTGCCAATTGAGCTATCCCCAAGGGAGATCATATTTAGTAGAATTTGTTCAATTCATAAAGGTTGTTTTTATTAAATAAGACCCATTGGGAGGTTGGTACTCATTAAATATGGGACCACGAGTAGTCAAGCTTTTAATAGTGAAACTATTTATATTTTTTTTTCCATGTTGTCACACACCCACCCTTCAATGTGGCCAAGTTATCGATTTTTAGGGCTTCGAAACATGTGGAAAGATCTTTCGTATATTTCCATAGTTTGTAAATTTTAGTTTGTAAGTTTGCTTCATGAAATTGGGAAAGGTAGCAAGAGACTTGCAAGGGAAACTCCTTGTTGGATTTTTATGTTTATTGGCTACCTTTATGGGGTTTTTGACACATAATGTGTTTTACTTTTTCTACAAATCCCATGAGAAACGACATTGCATATCTACAAAACTTATTGTTTCCTCCATGGAGATTAGCTTTGTATCACTTGTTTTAAGAGTTCCATGTCTCTAATTAACAAGGTTGAGGTATTATGCTTCGTGTGACATCCATAATGGATGAGGAACAATATTGGACAAATCAAACTCAGACATATAGCTATGTTTCAATAAAATAAATTACAGAATCTTTCAATTCTTTTGAGAAGCCATCCTACAACTTTGACCATTATATAATAAAAGAATTTAGAAAATCTTTCAATTCTTTTAAGAAGTTATCCTACAACTTTGGCCATTACATAATATCGTATTTGTAAGAAAGAACTACTCAAAGCATGTTTTCCTATAGAAATATGCTCATTAAACGTAAAAAAGTATCACTGTAATTGAAGATGGAACACAAAAAAAAATTGTATGGGTGTTTTTTTTAGTTGTGTTCTCATTGTACTACAAGTGAGGAGATTTGCTATTCTATCCTACCAAGGTATTTTCCTTGCTCATTTGGGTGTTGAAAATCTCTTTATCTTTCCTTGAATACTAAATAATTATCTTGATAAGTTTTATCTTAACAACTTATTTATGCCCACTTGTTAACTGTTTAGTACATGGATTTCATTGCATAGGTATGTCACCATGGAAAATAATTCGATGGCATGGTTATGATTTATTTATAGTTTATTCATCATTTCTCACATTGCTATGGTATTGTATATTCATTTGCACCCTCTTACTCTGTAAATACATTAGACAGTGATTGTCGAACACAAATTTTTGAATGCCCAAATCATTTCAATCATGCCATCAAAGAAAAAGTATGTGTAGCAGTATTTTTTAGTTGTCTTCAAACTTGAATGCGTTGAGAGGCAATTTATAGCTTAGTGCGGAAAGATATTCATTTAAAATCAATAGTTGAAAGGAAAAAACACATTAACGTCAACTCAAAGACATATAAAAACTTAATAAATAGCAATAATCATTTAGTAACCATAATATTTCATAACTATATATATATATATAGAGAGAGAGAGAGGGAGAGAGAGAGAGAGAGAGAGAGAGTATTATTAAGAACCTACATAGATCCATTTTAATTTTTGATTTACCAAGCATCAAGAGGGATCAAATCTCTCGAGGAAGGGTTTGCACCTTGAGATATTCAATTCCTCTGAGGGCTTAATAGATCTAGAATTAAGATGGATTTATCTTGCTAATAAACAATTGAACAATGACATTCCTTTGCACCATTAAGGCAATTGCTAGTTTTGATATTTTTCCTCACATGTATGCTTCCCAACCATAGTTTTACTTGTTGAATGACATACCTATGTGCTCAAAGATGTCGAGACACCTATCAAGCCTTCAAAAAGATTGTCTAAAACCCAGGAATACAGTAGCATGTGATAGAGCTTTGACACCACTTGTAATGCACTTAATTGACATTTATAGTGATTATTGAACAATTATTCAATAAATATTATTTTCATAAAAGTAAATGAAAGAAACAATGAGATAGAACCTACATAATATAACTTTGTAATTGATAATATTAAAAGGATAGATGCTTCCCAACCATAGTTTTACTTGTTGAATGACATACCTATGTGCTCAAAGATGTCGAGACACCTATCAAGCCTTCAAAAAGATTGTCTAAAACCCAGGAATACAGTAGCATGTGATAGAGCTTTGACACCACTTGTAATGCACTTAATTGACATTTATAGTGATTATTGAACAATTATTCAATAAATATTATTTTCATAAAAGTAAATGAAAGAAACAATGAGATAGAACCTACATAATATAACTTTGTAATTGATAATATTAAAAGGATAGAGCAATTTTCATGAGCATCTTTGAGAGTGCAAGCTTGTATTGAGAAGAACTCCAGTACAATGACACCCTTTGACAAATATTACCTAGCCTTCTAACTCTATAAATAGTTTCTCACTAGTAAAAACCTAACTACTTGTGGTCCCATCATTGATGTGTACCAAACCACATAATGAACCTTATTTAAGCAGGATGATCCTTTTACATCGAGTAATTTTCTATTAACTACCTAATGTGCATTACTAAAAAAATTTGAAATTGTACATTACTTGACTACCTCTTGAGCATCTGAATATATGGTGTTTAGGGTGAGGCAACAATATTGTATTACTACAACAAAGAGCTAACAATATATATTTAAGGATGGAGCATGAACTTTGGGCAAGTATGCTTCACCCTTGAATGTGTGTTATTCACTCTTTGTTCACCCTTGAATGTGTGTTGTTCGCTCTTTGTTCACCCTTGAATGTGTGTTGTTCGCTCTTTGTTCACCCTTGAATGTATGTTGTTGTCTTTTCATTGTAGCAACACACTATTAGGGCCCTACCCTAACCTATATATATTAATTCGTGGTTCAGTGATAACTCAAAATGGGTGACATTGCAATTACCTAAGTTCAACCTTGGGTAAGCATGTTCAATGTATGTTGTTGGTTATTTGCTACAGTATTACACTTTTATGCCATATCCTAACCTCACTACATCACGATACTTAGGAGCTAACAAATTTATGTGCTAGATCATCTTCATTGAAAAAGGCTTGTTAGATATTTAGTGGATTTCTTTTAAGTGACTATTAGAATCAACAACTAGGCGGTCTCGTACTTGCATGATGCAAGGTTGATTATGTCTACTACCACTAAGTGCGCCATGCTTGGCCCTAACCTGGACATAGGTTAACCAACAAGATTGAACTAAGGACCTCATAAATATTGTACATAACATGTTTACTTGCTTTGCCAATTGAGCTATCCCCAAGGGAGATGATATTTAGTAGAATTTGTTCAATTCATAAAGGTTGTTTTTATTAAATAAGACCCACTGGGAGGTTGGTACTCATTAAAGATGGGACCACGAGTAGTCAAGCTTTTAATAGTGAAACTACTTATATTTTTTTTTTCCATGTTGTCACACACCCACCCTTCAACCTATAAAAGGGAAAGAGATGTTTGGTACCTTGCCAACCACACACACATACTACATTATTGCCACATGCCCACTCTCCAACTTATAGGTGAGAATGAAAATATAGGTACCTTGTTAGTGCCGATGAACAATTACCTTATATATGTGTACATGCTCATCACTTAGTACTTGGTTTTTGCATTTATGATTTTTGTTTTCTTCATCTCTCACATTGTTGTGGTATTGCATATTCATTCACATACTATTATGTGCAGACACATTAGGAATTGATTGGTAAGCTTAAATTTTCAAATGTCTATATTTTTTTTATCACAACGTAAAATTAATCTAAATGTATTTAACTACTCAACTTGAACCATCCATAGTTATTTTCTTTGGAGGCCATATTTAGTGGTTGTTTTAACTCAATTTCAAAATGTGGTTGACACCCATTTTTGGGGTGCATGATTAAATCATGATTTGTTTGAAATTGTAATAATAGCAACAATAATAATAATCTAATTTTAAGGTCGTGGCCTTCTGTATCTGGGTGCCATGGCCAGCGCAACCACTTGCTCACAGTCAAAATAATTACGCCCTCCACCTGTCGTCCTTTCTCTCTAGCTCGATTCACCATGCCAACACCCTCCTTTATTACCAACCCTCACAACATCCTCACATGTCTGGAGGCAATGTCAACCTCGATATCAACCAATACACATTTATTCCCCTCATCATGCTTTCATTTATGGGGTATTCTTCCTCCTCCTTTAGTTCTCTTGCTCAACGTCTGACCGCATTCACCCACCTACTCTACTTCTACAATCATCGACACCCCTGTGCCTCCTGCACACCTCCTTGATCCCAATTACGTCACCATGATCCGTGAACAAGGGTGAGTTCATTGCTCTAGTCATGGATGGGAAAGAGGTCGCCCACCTATTGTCCCTGTTGCGGAAAAAGACATATCTTTTTACGATAACGTTATCTCAACCCATATTCAACATCAAGTTACTGAATTGGGAGTTGAGGAGATTCAATAGGGGAGGAATCCTCGTTGGGCACTTCACAATGTCCTTGTCCATCATCTCCTCACTTAGGAACATGAATTGTCCAATGTAACCAAATGGATCATTGAAATCTCTGCCAACACTTGCCACATTATCTCCTCCCTTCATTGCCTCTCCCGTGACCTTGACATAACCTTACCTCCAGACATTCCTTCCTCTTCTTCCCCTAGCCCTTCAACCTCCATCTATGTTCCTCTTAGCTCTTCATCACCTTCCATTGTCTATGCAAGTGATGGGCGCATCTTATCGGCTCACAAGTTACAGAAAACCTTGTCTCATCCTGTAAACGCCCAACCAACTACTACCAAGATCTCCCCTCCTTGTCCAAGTCCTCATGGATGCTACATTATTAGAGAACAACCTGCAACTGGTCCTTTTGACAATGAGACACTATCACAACTGACCCATCCAACGATGAATATGTATAACAACAATAGGTCAATGCTCCTCCTGGTCTTCAGGGCACCAACTAAGCCCAGTCAGGTTCTCTTTAGCATGACATGTCTTGTGATTTGTTTTCTTTTTTAATGTTGGTCGAAAAATTACCATGGTCAACCATAGTTCTCCAGTCTATGGTTTTGTTTCTCTCATGCATTGTAATGGGTTCAAACAATGAATTTTTGAATGGTTATTCTAGTTTCCCCTTCCAGGTACAGATAACCTTCCTCTTGCACATTTCTAAGGCACCCCATGGGTGGTGTCTTCCCAAGTCCTCATGCTTGTACTCCATTTATTTTCTCCTATTAACATAATGTGATCTATTTGCTAAAAGAAAAAAAGTCATGGCCAAACCAGACATCAAATTGGTGTATGAGACCCTCTTGTTATGGGACAAAAAGACCTACCTTAGTGTAACGATTTGACTGCTGAAGTTTATCGAGGTGTACATACTCTATCCTCATTTGGATTTGAACCTGTGATCTCTTAGGATAAACACACGTTCTTAACCATGAGGCCTACTCAAGCTAAACATCTTATACAATTGTACACAAACCCTTAAAATTGACCCTCGAATTGAAAATTGACGTTTATAATAACACCATTATTTTGGAGTTAAAATTATGACTTAATTGAAATTGTGGTATTGTTAGCGAGTCCCATTGCAATTAGAAAACCTTAATATCGACCCCTAAATCTAAAAGTGGCATGCTTTTCAAGGTTAAAATTGTATCTTATTTGTAATTGTGTCTTAGTTGCACATAAATAACTTAAAAACATACATGATCACAACAAAAGATATATTATTAAAAAGAAAAGTTAGAAAACAAGAATTAATTAATTATTAAAAAAAAATGTAAACATGTTGTTTTAAATCATTTAGAAAAATTATTTAAAAACAAACCAAAAAATTACATTAATTAAATTAAAAAAATAGAAATAAAATTTAAAAACTAAATAAAATAGGAGTAAACAAAATTAATTGAAAAACATAAAATAAAATAAAATAACATGGCAGGCTTATATGGGGGGGAGGGTTCCCATATTTCCCACTTTCCTTCTTCCCCACTCTCATTATTGCCTTATCCCCCGCACTCCACATCCCCTCCTCTCCACTTTCATTGGCTTACCCTCCCCTTCCACATCCCCTCCCTCCCCATAATTTGCATTAACAATGGTGATTTAAGGATTGGGGGTGGTATAGGGAAGGGAGGGAAAGTGGGTAGGAGGATCGAGGATGAGGAAGAGGGGTGGAGAGAGGTAGGGAATAGGTGGTGAAGGATGGGGCAAATGATGAGTACAAGGGTGGGGAAGGGGGGAGTGACGATTTCAAAAATTACCCCCAAATATGTTGTTGTTGTCCTTTTTTTGTTTTGTTAATTTGACCTATGGGGCTTTGAACTGGCAACCTTCACATGAGGAGTGCCTTAACAATCACTCTATGACCGATTCTTCTACGTTGCATGTGTGTTATTTATTATTATTATTATTATTTTGTCTTTCTTAAATTGTTATTTTGATTTTTCGTTTATTTTTTTTAATATTTCTCTTGTGCAATTTTTATGCTATTTTAAAGTGTGTTTGTGTGTGTGTCTTTTCACCTTCTTTTAACTATTATTATTATGTAAATTTAAGAGATGAGAAGGGAAGGGGGAGGACAAAGTTGGTGGAGGGCGAGGCAATGAGGGGTGTGAGGTGGGGAATCATTGGAATGGTGATTCTGAAAATCACTTTTTTTTTGGTAAGTGGATCCTTTCATTAATAAAAAAAAGAAGTTACATATAGTATGGATTTCCAAAACATGACCAAAATCCAAGAGATTCCGTTGAAAATGCAACAAGATGATGGAGCTTCGTGAAAATAAGTCGCCTTCACTAAGTGGGCCCGCAGGCTATTTTTGGCGCAAAGTCTATTTTTAAACATATGGATCATGGTCTATGAGTTGTAGGATGTTATTTATGGATGATTGGTCATGTTGGTAAAAATAGATGGACCTCTATTTTTAGACATATGGGCGGAGTCTATTTTTAGACTGCTATGCTAAAAATAGAACAGTCGAATATTATTAGCTCTTAATAATATTTGGACTATAAACATTATCTTATCCTCTTGCAGCACTTCAGTTCGAGCTACGGATGTGGCACATGCAACTGCCAGAAGGAAATACGCTTTTCCTATGGGTTAGTTGAGCTATTGCATGATAGACTTTAGTTAGAACTCAAGTGATTGAGTTTGGTGGAGTTGATTGAGGAGTTGATGGAGTTGTGTTTCAGTTTGACTTAGTTGAACTAGTTGTATTTAGTCTAACTGACAAATACACTAGTGATGAGTGGTGTGAATTAATTATTAATTAATTCACTAATTATTAACTCATAAATCAACTAAAGAATACATTAGTTAACTTCGTGCATGGACAATTCAGTGGAGACAACTGTTAGAGGTGGGTGAAAGGGTGAGACTACTATCAGTTGTGACTATAGCTGTGCATGAGATTTGCACAATCATTGATTGAGATTGCCAATGAGGATTGCGCAGTACAAGCCAAGGGGATTTGAACTTGGATCTGATTCTATTCTCAACTTGGATTGCACAGTAGAGGCAAGCAAAACAGTGGAGGAGATTTGAACCCGTGACTTGTTCAGATCCGAGCTAGTTTTGTGTGTAGCATGTGGAGATTGTATTGAGTACTTGTGAGGAGTATTGTACTATGTATTGTTATATGTTCTCTATCATTATAATATACATATAGTTGGGGGTTTTCAGCCGTATGCTTTCCCCATTACATACTGTGTTGATATGTGTGATTAATGTTTCAATGTGCGCATGCGATTGTTTTTTTAATTCCGCAAATTGATGATCAATGGTAGAGGAGGTTATGTATTATGCATGCATTCCACAAATAGTGTATAATCAGGATAATCTTTGTGAATAAGTGTTATATTATTCAAATTTCTACAGATTCTTTGTATCAAGTTTGGTTCAAACTAGCAAACTACCAATAACAGACTATCAAAAACTAACTATGACAATCATTACTACATAGAAAACCTTTTTAAAGGTTCAAGAATTCAAGGGAGGAAATGGCTTTGGCATTAGCATACTTTTCCCTAATTTGACTAATTTTTCATTGTTTGCTTGGATCAATGTCTTATTTCTCTTGCGACATCATTTTTAAGCTTCCTTGTCTTGCCTAAAAACCACTTTGAAAACCTTTGTGTGAACCCCAAGCCAGGACTTTGAAGAACTCGATCCCAATTGGTCTTCTTCCTTGCACCAGAGATAGGCCTTATAAAGAATCCTAACATGATGAACTGGCATGTCCTTCTTATCTTTTACATGCCATTCTTCTGCAAGGAAGGTAGTTGTGGCTCATCCAAATCCATATCTTCTGGTAGGGCTTGTGCTTCGACTTATTTTGATAGGGAGCAAACCATTTCCAGTAGTAATGGATTTTGTTGGTGCTCTTTTATAAATTTTTGCATGGGCTCTGGAGGATTTAGTGAGGGCTTATGAGATTTTCATTGTGTTGGTTGCACACTTGATTGAATACTATCTTTCTAGAGACTCCTTCGAAGAGGAGAGAAACTTGAACCTATTTACATATTTAGGGATTTGGTTAGGATTTAAGGCACCTCGAGGACTCAAATTTCTTCTCCTTTGGGGGACTTTTCCCAAATCATTTTTCTCTTTTTGAGAGGGGTGTTCTTTAGATGTTTCCTTTGCATTCATTAGATAATCCACAATAAGATGCCTGCATTCATGACAACATCTCCAAGACCTTGACAAAGTTGCCAATGACATTGCATATGTCTTTAAGGGTTTCTTCCTCCTAATATTCCTTTAGAAGAGAAATGAGTTGAACCCACACCAAGGTATGAAGGAAGTCTTCCTTCTCTGGATTATTGTACTAATTCCAAAATCACATGAAGAGGCTTGTATTATTAAAAAAATACGATCCTCCTTCATAAACCCTTGATTTTATCTTCAAGTTGGAGAAAATGACCGTGACGAATCCTTTTGCCCTAGCTCTAGTTCTATTTGACCTTGGAGGTTCAATTTATTTTGAATCCACCCAATCATAGACTTTTCAAAGGCATAATCTGATAAACTTCCAAATCAGAGCATGATCATGCATATATTGGGTATATTCTCCAATCTTGCTAGATTTAACCTCATATTTTGGATCTTGCACTGCTTTTAGCAGACAATGCCCTATATTTCTAGCTTGCAAGACGCACCCAATAGAGGTTTCTATATGAAACCAAAAACCCCACTTTTCCCAATTGCTCTATGAAAAGGATGTTGAAGATGAGGATATTGAAAGGGAAACCAGTAGATCTAGAATCTTTATGAATTTTCAAAACAATCTGACTGCAAAGCTAATCATGGATGACTATGTAGAAGAAACCCTACCCCCTATATGTTAATTTTTTTTGTTTTTTTTTTTTTTAGTCGTATGCAATTTTGTTTTAAAAAACAATGTTTTATTCCATTTTAAAGTTTTTAATGTAAATTTAAAATAACAATGACAATACTAACATTCTCTTTTAATATATGATTTATCACTTCTCCTTCTTCTTCTTATTTTTTTTTTTTTTCCATGTTTTATGTTTCTAGTTGTAATTGTGCATGTTTCTAAGATACATATCCACAATGATATCGATTGTCAAGTGGCAATTTCAAAAAAGGTATGGTTTAACTTTTAAAAAAAAAGAACAAGTAACATTAGTTTTTGATTAAGAGCTAATTTTAAGGTTCTTATTTGCAATGGTACTAATAGTGAAGGCCATTATTTCAATTTAATTATAATTTTAACTCCATTTTTTGTATGCTACTAGGAGCATCACTTTTCATTTTGAGCATCAATTTGAAGCTTTTTATCCACAATGATATCAATTATCAAGGTTCCAATTTCAAGCAAGTTGCAATATTAACCACCACAAAAAAAGTGCTACAAGGAGCACCACTTTTTAATTACGGGGTTGATTTGGGTGTTTTGACCCAAAAATATGGGATTTTTGGGCTAGAGTTCTCTTTTTGAGGTCAATATTCTCATTAAATTGTCAATTGTGTTTCTATAGGTTGTAATATTGCTTTAATTTTCTTCAAGGTTAATTGTAAAAACTTGAACAACACCATTCCTTTGCACCATTGGGGGTAATTGATGATTTTAACTATTTTCCTCGTACGTATGCATCCTAGCCTCAATTTTACTTGTTGATGTCATAACTCTATGTTTAAAGATGTTAGAACACATCCTTGGCCTAAAAAAAAGTTTGACATTTGGGCAGGCATTGACATATGATAGAGCCTTGATACCACTTTTAATGGACTTGAGTAACATAAATAGTGGTTACTGAACAATGTTTAAGAAATATAAACCAATAAAAAACAAATAATAGAGACAATGCTAAACACTTGCATAACATAACTTTTGTATTAATAAATTAGAAAAGAAAGAGTAATGTTCATGAGCCATTTTGAGGGGGCAACCTCATGTTAAGTAGAGCTTCAATGCAATAACACCACTTAATAAAACATTATCTAGCCTTTTAGCTCTATTAATAGTTTCCCAGTAGTAAACCTTAATTACTTGTGGTCCCATCATTAATGAGAACCAACCACTTGGTGGGCCTTATTTGGTAAAAACAACCTTTTTACATTGAGTAATTTCACATTGATTATCTAATGTGCCTTACTTAAAGAAGATGACTTGGTACATTGATTGACTAACTCCTAAATATTCCAATGTAGGGAGGATACGGCAAGGCCCTAACAATGTACTGTTACAACAAAGAGTGAACAACATATATTTAGGGGTGGAGAATGCTTACCCAAAGTTCAACCTTTGATAACACATTATTAATCTTTAGCTTTATAAATAATTTCTCAATCGCAAAACCCTAACTACTTATGGTCCCAGCATTAATGAGTACCAACCACTGAGTGCGCCTTATATAATAAAACAAACCCTTTACATTGAGTAACTTCCCAATGATTATCTAATGGGCCTTACTCAAAGAGATGAACTTGTACACAAATTAACTAGCTCCTAAGTATCTTGATGTAAGGAGCATATATTAGGGCCCTCATAATGTACCATTACAATAAAGAACCAAGGCATGCTCCACCCTTGAATGTATCTTGTTGTCCTTTTGTTGTAGGAGTACACTATCAAGGCCCCACCCTAATCTATACATGTTGGGTTGTAGTTTGGTGGATTTAAGTGGTTATCATTACGATGACCTAAGTTCAACCTTGGGTAAGGATGCTTCAGCTTTGGATGTATGTTGTTATTACTTTGTTGTAGCAACACACTATTAGGGCCTTACCAGAGGAATTTACCTTACTAAATGTATGGTCTTGAATCAATGGTAAGACAACATTAAACTTAGATACGTTGAGCTACCCCTTGATGTTACTTATTGTATTTATGCCTCGAGGGCTAGCTCAAAAGGTTTGACTTGCCACGCTGAAGCCAATAAGCCATATTCATCAAGGAGGTCACAAGGTTGATTTCACTTGGGTCCCTTTGAGTTAGGCATACATGTTTTCCTTTAACATCATTAATTGCAAGGACCATCCACAAGATGTGAGGAAGCGCTTATAAGGCATCCTCAAATAAATTTTCTACACATATGTAAGTCTTGAGGGTTAACATGTATATATGTGTGCATATGCGTGTAAGTCTCAAGGGTTAGTTAAAGTGGTTTGGCATGTCATGTGTGAGGCCATATTGACCAAAGAGGTCATTTTGAGCATCAATTTGAAGCTTTTTATCCACAATGATATCAATTATCAAGGTTCCAATTTCAAGCAAGTTGCAATATTAACCACCACAAAAAAAAGTGCTACAAGGAGCACCACTTTTTAATTACGGGGTTGATTTGGGTGTTTTGACCCAAAAATATGGGATTTTTGGGCTAGAGTTCTCTTTTTGAGGTCAATATTCTCATTAAATTGTCAATTGTGTTTCTATAGGTTGTAATATTGCTTTAATTTTCTTCAAGGTTAATTGTAAAAACTTGAACAACACCATTCCTTTGCACCATTGGGGGTAATTGATGATTTTAACTATTTTCCTCGTACGTATGCATCCTAGCCTCAATTTTACTTGTTGATGTCATAACTCTATGTTTAAAGATGTTAGAACACATCCTTGGCCTAAAAAAAAGTTTGACATTTGGGCAGGCATTGACATATGATAGAGCCTTGATACCACTTTTAATGGACTTGAGTAACATAAATAGTGGTTACTGAACAATGTTTAAGAAATATAAACCAATAAAAAACAAATAATAGAGACAATGCTAAACACTTGCATAACATAACTTTTGTATTAATAAATTAGAAAAGAAAGAGTAATGTTCATGAGCCATTTTGAGGGGGCAACCTCATGTTAAGTAGAGCTTCAATGCAATAACACCACTTAATAAAACATTATCTAGCCTTTTAGCTCTATTAATAGTTTCCCAGTAGTAAACCTTAATTACTTGTGGTCCCATCATTAATGAGAACCAACCACTTGGTGGGCCTTATTTGGTAAAAACAACCTTTTTACATTGAGTAATTTCACGTTGATTATCTAATGTGCCTTACTTAAAGAAGATGACTTGGTACATTGATTGACTAACTCCTAAATATTCCAATGTAGGGAGGATACGGCAAGGCCCTAACAATGTACTGTTACAACAAAGAGTGAACAACATATATTTAGGGGTGGAGAATGCTTACCCAAAGTTCAACCTTTGATAACACATTATTAATCTTTAGCTTTATAAATAATTTCTCAATCGCAAAACCCTAACTACTTATGGTCCCAACATTAATGAGTACCAACCACTGAGTGGGCCTTATATAATAAAACAAACCCTTTACATTGAGTAACTTCCCAGTGATTATCTAATGGGCCTTACTCAAAGAGATGAACTTGTACACAAATTAACTAGCTCCTAAGTATCTTGATGTAAGGAGCATATATTAGGGCCCTCATAATGTACCATTACAATAAAGAACCAAGGCATGCTCCACCCTTGAATGTATCTTGTTGTCCTTTTGTTGTAGGAGTACACTATCAAGGCCCCACCCTAATCTATACATGTTGGGTTGTAGTTTGGTGGATTTAAGTGGTTATCATTACGATGACCTAAGTTCAACCTTGGGTAAGGATGCTTCAGCTTTGGATGTATGTTGTTATTACTTTGTTGTAGCAACACACTATTAGGGCCTTACCAGAGGAATTTACCTTACTAAATGTATGGTCTTGAATCAATGGTAAGACAACATTAAACTTAGATACGTTGAGCTACCCCTTGATGTTACTTATTGTATTTATGCCTCGAGGGCTAGCTCAAAAGGTTTGACTTGCCACGCTGAAGCCAATAAGCCATATTCATCAAGGAGGTCACAAGGTTGATTTCACTTGGGTCCCTTTGAGTTAGGCATACATGTTTTCCTTTAACATCATTAATTGCAAGGACCATCCACAAGATGTGAGGAAGCGCTTATAAGGCATCCTCAAATAAATTTTCTACACATATGTAAGTCTTGAGGGTTAACATGTATATATGTGTGCATATGTGTGTAAGTCTCAAGGGTTAGTTAAAGTGGTTTGGCATGTCATGTGTGAGGCCATATTGACCAAAGAGGTCATGAGGTCAATTCCACCTAAGTAGCTTTAAGTTACATGTACATTTTGTTTGTTGACAACATTATCATTCATGAAATGTGAGGAAGTAATTGAAGGATTTCCTCAAATAAGATTGTCCTTAGTACATATGTATGTATATATACAATTCTTATTATTACTATTATTATTTCAATCACATTTTTATTTATGGCGTGGCACAACTTTTATTTTCATCTTTAAAGTTATGCTTACAAACACAATTTACAAATAAGGAATCTTGATGTAATGGGGAAACACATCTTTATTTATAGCATGACTAATGCTAGTTAATGAAGCCACACCACATTTAATAAATGACCATGCCATTAGGAGTTTGATTGGATGGCTACATAGAGGTATCCATACACTTGAAGGATGTGTCTAATTTTTTTGGTATCCTTAGGTTAGTTGAAGTGTTTTGATGTGCCGTGCCGAAGCCATATTAACTAGAAATGCCATAAGGTAGATTCCATTTGGAGTCATCTAGGTTATCTATATATTGTTTGTTAACAACATATACTTTGGGTACCATTCATAAAAGTGGTTAGAAAATTTTCTCAAATATTATAAATTTACTCTTTTATTTTTATGATTTTGTTTTCATTTTAAATTTATGTTTACAACCACCATTAACAACTCATAAATCTTGATGCTATTAGGGGACAAATCATTATTTATAGAAAAATTTGTTAATGAAGCTACTCATAACATTTTAAAAAATGATTATCTAATTAGGAGTTTGATTGGATGGTTATGCAAAGGGCATTTAAAGGATAGATATGGTAGTTTCTAGAAGCATATTTACATTGATCTAGTACACAATACTTAAATTAAAAACTCTTCTAATGGAGTATTAGAGGAACTTAGTCTTGATTTATTAGAAATACATATCTTAATTATAAATTGATGATCCTCAATCTTTTAGAAATTTTAAATTGAGTTTTGATTAAGAGAATATATTAAATTATTAAAAAAATTAATAACTTTTTTGATATACATTTTTTTTTAATAAATTCAACCATTTATATCCATCAAACATTATATAATTTATAAATACCTTACAACATTAACACCAACTTAAATTAATTTCTTAATTAATAAAATTAATAAATTTATTTTATTAACATATATATATTTAATACGCAAACTTTTTAATATATAAATAAATAGTATTATAACAACGTAATTCCACTAAACACATCCATTAAAATATAGACTGAGAAATAATAAATAATCTTAAAATTAATAAACAAATAAAACTTTATATACAAAAAATTAATAGTATACATTTAAATAATAATTAATCTAAATTAAAATAATCCATTAGAATTAACCAAAAAAAAAACATTGAAACATTTTGTTTGCATTAACAATTAATCACTTAATATTTTAAATAATTTTAATAATATAAAATAAATAGTATTATAAGAAGTAATCACTAAACACATCCATTAAAATATAGACTAGAGGTAATAAATTAATTGCTTGAAATTAATAACGAATAACTTTATATACATAAAATATAATAGTTATACATTTAAATAATAATTAATCTAAATTAAATTAATCCATTAAAATTAACAAAAACATTGAAATATTTGTTTGCATTAACAATTAATCACTTATATATTTAAATAATTGACGTAAATAGTCTGACAGGCACTTACACATTTAAATAATTAATCTAAAGAGCCGTGTGATAAATGGTTATATATTAAAGAATGGGTGTAAATAACCCAACAATATATGAGAGATAGTTACACCGGGTGAATTAATGGATATTTTTACACTTTGCTAGGGAAGAAACTGCCATAAGGAAAAAGGGTCTGCCTCAATTTGTTCAGCATTCCTGGGCGGCCAGAGGAACTGATTCAAATCAGCCCGGAGCCAATAAAAGGGAGAGAGAGGGTGACAAAGAGGAGGGAAGAGAAATTTTTACTAGACCCTACATCCTACCAGGTTCGCAAAACCGGAGTCGTGTTATCAGGTGGGTTTGTTGTCGAATTCGGGTGGTTTGCACGAAAACCGCTTTGTGGCGAGCAGGAAGGAGCCTTTTCCCTCCCAGAAAGCCCAAGGTCCGGGATAATAAAAGAGGGAACAGAGACGTCTCTCCCCAGCTCTGCTTCCTTCTTGCAGGGCTGTCTGTTATTAATAGGGGAGGAGGGATTAATTCCATCCATGGAGCGGGCAGATGCTCTGGCAAGTGAAAGGAAAGGGCACAAGCGGAAACTGGGAGAAACCTCGCTGGAGACACTCGAGCCCGGTGACACCAGCAGTCCTCTACCCCAGGACGTCCAAATTCAGGTTAACAAGCTCAATTCTAGCTTCTCATGGCGGGAGGCGGATCGCCTTGTTGCCAGGCGGGCGGCTCACGCGCTTGCAGAGTTCGCCAAACACGGTAAGGCAGACATTTTATGTGTGTGCGTGTTTTTTTCGGTTCTCTAAATTTATATTCCTACAAAGCTTGTTTATGCAGGTTGAACCTTTGCCGTAACTCTGTCTGGAACTTTGTTTTGTGGACTGTAAAGAAATTTCAAGATAACTCCTCCTTTTATTCCGTTGTACTGTGACAACAGTTTTGTTATCCGTAAGATTCGAAAATTTGGCGTAATGGTGAAAGATTTTTTTGGATCTTTATTCCTCCAGTGTCCAAGTAGTTTTTGTTTGGAGAAATATAGATTTAGATCTTTAGCGTTTTGAAAAGAACTTTGCATTTCGTGAGATTCGTAGCTTTGTCGTCACAATGAGGGAGTTTTGAACCTCGGATTTTAAGATTTCTTCTAACCCCTAAATTTATTTCCTACATTTCGAAACTAACTCCTTACTGGAGAGCTTCGAAAAGTTTAGCGTCATAGACTTTTATTGTAGTCTTTCTTATGCTTTATTTTGAAGTGTCTAAGTCATGCTTTTTGATTTTCGGCACTGTCAAAAGAATTTCGTACCCTGTAAGATTTGACCCTAGGCTTCACAGCAACAGATTGTCTGCGGTTCATACCTTTGAGTTTGAGTAGTTTTTAGGTTATTTGTTTTGTTCTTGTGCTTTTGATCCGCTGCATCAGAAAAAAGAGTTTTGTTTTGTCTCAGTGATGCCAGAATAATTTGTTTCCATGAAATAGCTGGTTCTCTTTTTCAATTCTAGTTTTATTGTTGTCGTTTATTTTTAAGAAACGGTTATTTTATATTAATCCAAGTGGAAAACTGGCCAGTACGATTGTTCTCTTCATCAGCATTCCAAAATTGTTCTAAAAGCAGCTTATTTCTACCTTACCTTTTTCTAGCTATAGTTTTGACTACATTTATTTTGTAGAGCCTCCACAAGACTCCATTATATTCAGCAAAATTACAAAACATTTAAAACAGAAAAAGTTTTTGCTAACCGCAGCCTTCCTTTTCGGCTTGGAAGCTTTCCGTCTTGTCCAGCCTGTTCTGCTTCTATCTGTTGAGGGAGAGTCGTCGCCATGATCTGTTCCAGGGGCTAGTCAAGTTGTGGAGCTGCCTGCACTCCAGGAGGAGGATTTTCGGGGATCCCATACACATCTTTAAGTATACCCAAAGTCACCGTGCCAACTGTTAACTCAATAAAATCCACTTTTAAAGTTAGATTGTCTACCTTTGTAGCCAGTTTATCCACTGTCAGCTGGAGTAGCTCTTCCTTTGTTTTTTAAAATCATATCAGTTCTGTGAATTTCTGCATTGGTTAAAAGGATTTTACACCCTGCCATATATGAGGATCTGCCATCTTGGTAAATTTTAGTTTAGTTCTGTAGAAAATTGTCTTTTTTATTTTCCTTGAATTGTGAATAGAATTGTCTCAAGATATTTGAACTTGTGCTGTTCTGGAAAAATCCTTTTTGTTTAACTCTGGAATCTGGAGTGTTTTTATCATTTATTCTCAATGGAACAGTTCTTTTATCCCCAGCACGTGATTTTTTTTTTTATCATCCTAGAGTGATTGTTTACAATTGAAGTGGAGAGTGTTTTGGTTTTAATTCCAGAAGCTTAAATATTTTTCATTGTTTTAAATTGTCCACACTGTAAACAAAAACTAAATCTTTGAAATCCTGCTGGAAGTCGTTTTGGATACTGAGAATTTGGGTGGTAAGCAATTTTCAGGTCTCTGTGTTTGAAAATAGTGCTTTGAATCGCTTGCTTTGTGAAAGAATTGCCTCCATGTGATTTAAAATTCAGTATCCTGTTGGAACCTCTTTCAGATTAATCTTGAGAGCACAAGCAACATTGAGTTATTAAACTTGAGAGCACAACATTGAGTTATTAAACAAGAGGCACAACATTGTGATATTTTTCTCTTCCTTTGAAAATTGTGCCTCCTGTGCATGTTGAAAAGACTGTTGAGTTTCTATTTCTTGGATCTTGCAAAGCTCACTGATGAGCTAGTCACTCTAAGCTGCGTTGTGACTGGGAATTTGGTTGCTGATGTTGGCATCTAGAAATGCTTCAAATGGGGGGGTAGACTTACAGAATTCAAAGAGCTTTGTATGTCTGACCGCATAGGATTTTTGGTTTATATGTTATAACTTACAGCCAATGGAGTTTGCAATTCCATCTTTTTAATTTTCTAAACCCAAAATGTTTGTTGAACTTTGATATCTCTGACTTTAAATGCTTATGACAAAATCTTGGCGACCTTGTTATATATACACACCTACAGAGATTCGGAGCCCAATTCTTGCATTTGGAAGTGCATTTGTTAGATTAATCTGAACTTTCAGTGAAATTCTTTACCACTTTTCTATCCCATATGACTTCAGCTTCCAGACTGGGGAGACCCCTTCTCTCTTCTAGACATGCAGTGAGCAGATTGGTTCCCCCTAGGGCTTCTAGGAGGTTTTTTGCTCATGGCGCAGCACTCAGCTTGGGTGCCACAGGGCCAATATACATCACATCTTATTGAAACCTGGCCCCTCAAAAATTACTGCCCACCAGTGTTCCTTTCGATGGCTTTGAGTGTTAGGGGAGTTTCAGTGGATGGCTGGCGTTTGCCCCTCACAGACTGCACCCTCCAGTCTTCTTTGGATTCTTCAGATAAAGTTGTCAAGATTAAGCATTGGTCCCTTCTCAACAACAGGATGGTGACAGAGGTTCCCTTTTACTTCCCCCGGACCTTCCAATGTTTTGCTTGATGCTGATAATGAGCTAGGGCCTTGCTGTTATATCTGGCCCCTCTTTCTTTTCTTTCTTTATCCTGACATTTCTTGATCATGCCTTTTCATGTATTTCCCATGTACCTGTTATTTTGGTCTACTTTATGTTATATTTCTACTGATTGTTTTTAGTTACAGAGCTTTCCTGATTGGAAGTTTAGCCTCTATGGAGTTATGATGCAGAAGTCAGGCCAACAACAGTGTGCACCCATGTTATGAACTGGTCCTTTGTGTTGGTGGAACTGAGTTAAATAAATAAATTGATGCCAAAATTTTAGTGCATTTATTAGCAATGGATTTTCCTGTGGCTTGTGAAGTCTGAACCTATTCAGCCTTGTCTGCAGAGATGACATATCTGCAAGGGCCAAGGCAACTGGTTTTGTTACTGCTAGTTTCTGGAAATCTCTGAAATCCATACAGTATGAACCTTCTTTGCATCTATGTTTAGGGATGTTTTCTGTAAACAGCAATATAAGTAACAATTTTCCATTCGATAGTTACAGGTTGCCATAGTCTCAGTCTATAATCTTTAGAGTCACAGTGTAGCTGCCCCATTCCTTTTCATTCTGATCAAGGAGATAGCTATCCTGTTTATACCATATGCATTTGCCATGTAACTTTGAGCAAATAACACAGGTCATGATGCTAAATTGGGACAGTACTTGCTTTTGATTAAAAAAATGTTTTAGTATGATGTTTTCCTCAGTTCAGCCATTTTGCGTGGTCACTGTATGTACACACACTATCTGTGCTAATACCAGTACTGAACTGTATGTGCACATGGGGTCCATAATGCCATTTTCATTATTGTTCAACTAACTTTTGATGGTTTGGTATTTCTAGAGAATGTTTTGTAAAGGTGCTGTATTTTGTACATATGAAATTCCTTTTTCATGGTTTCGAAGTATTTTCTGTTTATTTTATTGGAATAGGGTGACTGGATGCTACACTTATTGTCGGTTTTTGCATGCTAAGTCCATGTTAATAATGATAATTTTTTAAAGAGATTTTTTGCAGGCTTATTGATTCAGTGTGGCCATATTTTGTCCTTCATGCTTTGAATGAAGATCTATTTTGGCTGGAGTTGATGCATGGTTTTTATTTGCAGAAGAGCATGTCGACATTATTGTGGATGGAGGAGCTATACCTGCTTTGGTTCAACATCTTCAAGCACCTGCAGTTGGTGAGGGAGAGGGACCGATTGCTTGTGAGCATGAGGTTGAAAAGGATGCTGCATTTGCCTTGGGACTCCTTGCAGTGAAGGTAGGAAGGGCTTTCCTTCTCTTGTTTAACATATGATTTGGTTAATATCTTGCTTCTGTCATGTCCCTTTTTCGAGTGATCACTGCAGGGGAAACACTGATTTAATTAGATTAAAACGTGGCCAGGAGAACAAAGGGAACTTTCTAAAGTCACATTATTATGTATTTACTTGCCCATGGTATTGGCACCCATGGAATACTTACCCATGGTATTGTTATCCATGGAATACTTGCCCATGGTATCCACCGTATGCAAATGTCAATTATTGTGGTCTCACACTGGTTTGGCAGTAAGCTACTCTTTAATCCAGTCAAATGATTGAATCATTCAGACAATGACAGTGTCAGCAACAACTCCCCACATAGCAGCAAATCCACACAACATATTCTCCAGCCACACATAATTTACGCAACGATATGTAATGTAATTCTTGGTTTATCATTTGGCATTAGAAGCAACCTTGGGAGGCCGAATTCCCTGTCATAACCTCGCTCCAGAATTGGCAAAGGATTGAGCTGCTTGGGTTGCTGTAACACATCATTGTTCCAGAAACAAACTGGGCTGTGCATGAAGGGTGGAGCTGAACAATCAAATCCCCAACCATCATTCCGCCAGGACACACTAATGCCAGTCTCAAACAAGGTATCAAATTGCAGATCACTGTGGCAGACTTGTGGATCGAATTGTCTTATGTCTGTATATAAGGAGGGTCGAGTTATTGGTAGCTACAACACTATAAATTTCGGAGGAGGCCAAATGGTTTGGTTGACAGGAAGGGACTGCATTTCAAGGAGACAATTGATTGCCATGTTCAGATCTATAGCTTCTCTTTAGAGACATACTTGTAGCGGTATATTTGGTTTTCAATAGCATTTCTAGATTAGCACAATCGAGCTCTGTCGTCTGGTGTTAAAACCCAGGTGTATTCTTTGCAAATAATATTATAATATCTGGCAATTGTTCTTAATAAAAAACCTGAATTTCATGATTCAACTCTCAATTCGGAAGCTTGAACCAAAAATGGCATGCATCCAGAACCCCTCTACGCTCTGCTCCTCCACTCGCAATGTTGCAATGTTGAAAGTGGATGATCCAGAATCTTTTGCTCAATTGGCCTTGGGAGAGGCATTTGGGATTATGCCCCCAAAAGAAAAGCCTAATGTGGATATTGCTACATGCATACGTATATATGATGATGGTCCAAATTGCAGTTTGCTTTACATTGAAACAACTGATCGACCATGAGATCTTCTAGCTAAACTCGCCTATATGATATGACCAAACTAAACAATAAACCTTCCTGGAACCCTTGTCTAAGTTCGATATCTCCAACCCAATAGCTCTAATACCACATGAATAAGAATCACAATGCCATATAATCATATGCACAACAAATTAACTCACAAAAATTAAACTGGCGGAAAAGGCAGAGAGCCATCATGTGGTCTCTCGTGCTCATGTAATTCACATTATTCAAATAATTTAATAATATATTTAAATACGTGAGTAAGTGGTCTTAAGATAGTGCATCTATCTTAGACTCACTTGGTTGAGACAATTTCTCAACTTACACACTACTTTAGGAGAGCTAGTTGGAGAGAATCTTTCATCCAAACTAGACCCCTTAGTTTGATGAATTCTCATGATTTTATTTATTGGATTTAATAATTGGATTTATTATTGATTTTTAAGAGAGTGAGGCTAACAAGAAGAAGTTCATCATGAAAGCCCTTCTACAAATCAAGAAGCAGAAGAAGGACCAAGTGAGCCTATTCAACCAGTGGTTATTCCAACCATAAAGACAAGGGCATATTGGTTAAAAGCCACATTAGAAGATGCTGAAGGGCATGAAGATGCAAAAGGAACCTTCAAGGAAAGTAAGAGATCCAAGAGATATTTTGGTTATGTTGCATATATGATGAGGTTTATTGAAGCCGAACTGCAGGAAGAAAATATCAATCCGTCATGAAGAATGGGGTTTGGGAAATTGTTCCTTGACCTAGTGACAAATCGGCTGTCACATCCAAGTGGATTTATAAGATCAAACATGCTGTTGATGGAAGTATAAACAAGTACAAGGCAAGATTTGTTTCAAGGGGTTTTTCTCAAAAGGAAGGCGTTAATTATGAAGAAACCTTTGCACGCACAACAAGGTACACTACCATTAGATCTATGGTTTCACTGGTTGCTACAATGGGATGTGAAGACTGCATTTTTGAATGGGGCCATTGATGAGGAAGTGTATATTGAACAACTCGAAGTATTTGAAGTTAATAGCAGGGACTCTCATGCTTGCAGATTTAAGAAGGCCCTATATGGTTTGAAGCAAACATCTATGGCATGCTATGCAAGGATGGATGCATATCTACTTAGAATTGGGTTCGTGAAGAGTTATGCTGATCCAAATCTCTACATCAAGGTCGTGAATAATGAGCCTGCCATTATTCTACTATATGTGGATCATCTATTCATAACAAATGTGGAGAGAAGAATTCAAGAATGCAAGATGTTGGCAACTAAATTTGAAATGAAGGATTTAGGATTAATGCACTATTACTTGGGTCTAGAAGTATGACAGAGACCCGGGGAGATATATTTGGGGCAAGGAAAGTACATCATCAAGGTATTGCAAAAATTTGGGGTGATGGATTCCAAGCCGATGACTTCTCCTATGATCACCAATCTCAAGAAGTTGAGGGGCTCTGACTCTAGTCTCGTGGATCCTATCTCCTACCGAGAGTTGGTGGGTTCCCTAATGTATCTAGTAAATACTAAGCCATATATATTTTTTGCAATAAACATTCTTAGTTAGTTTCAGTTGGAGCCTCGTCATGATCACTTGATAACTGCTAAACATATATTGAGGTATCTTCGTGGCACTATTTGGAGTTGAAAGATGGAACTAGGTTCGATTTTCATTCATTTAATGTATTTGAGTCATCATGAAATGTACTTGTCAAAAGAATAAAGAGAAGAATTTTTAGTATTGTAACAATGACTTATTAAAGCATGGGTTTCATGCTTGGGTCGTCATTATATTAGTCAAAGTCCCCATTGTGACTCCTAGGATTAATATCAAGTTTATAGAGTCATTGTATATTCAAAGAGACCCTTCTTGGGCTTTTGAATCATGTAAAAAGGTTTAGTATTGAGTCAAATATGATTTATGTGTCCTCCACACCAACTTGGCCTAAGGACACCACTTCGACCTCCCTTGAAGCTATAAATAGAAGCAAGTCGAATTCATTTGGAGCATCTCATCTCAAGTTAGTTTAATATCTCTAAGGAAGCTGGAGAAGTGTGAAGTGGGTCTAAGGAAGCTAAAGGAAGTGCGAGTTGGGTGGAGTCTAAAGAGAAGAAGAAAATCGAACTTTTGGTGCCTCTCTCTCTTTGTTTCGTGCCCTAGTTTGGGAGATTGAAGTCTTCCAAATTTCGATGATGTTGGACGCTGCTACATAGTCAAAGTTGCTGGAAAAGAGGTTGAAGATCTGGGAGGATGACTTGGTGTGGAGGGAAGGTTTGGTCTTTGTCTAGGGTGAAGAGTCTCAAAGAAAACTCTTGAAAGGAAGAGAATTTTGACTAGGTTTTCCCCTTGAGGGGGGTTTTTCCTTTGCAATAGTGCCTACATCTTGTGTCTCTTGTGTTGTGATCTTCATACACACTTAATATGGTAATTTCTTGATGAAAGATAAGATTAGAAAGAAGTAAAAGAAGCCAACATATTTCACAAGTAATTATGAAGAAAAGAGAATCAAACCCTAATCTATTTGCATTGATTTTCTAACACGCCTCCAGTAAAAGCATAATCCTCTCCTTCCATGGGCCAAAATTTTCAACACCTCCCAATCTTTACTCTACTCAACTGAGTAGCCATGACCCCACAACCAACAATATGGAGCAAATATGGAAAGCTAGAACCTTCTTTCTTTTGAACTGCTGAAGTCTTTGGGTTTCTGGCAATATATCAAAGGTATTGGTTCACTGTTTGAAGACTTAAGATGCTTGCTGCCCTCTTTATCAATTGAGTTGAAATTGAGATATGAGCCTCAACTTGGCTCTTATACCATATAAAAAATTTATGATCTGCACCCTTAACCGAGTTTACAAGTTTGCATGTGTTGTTTACGCCCAACCCACATGTATTATCATGTTGATATAAATTTCAGTATGCATTTATTGTAAACATTAAAGGATTACTTATACTATTTTTCACTTTCCTATCAACAAGTAATTAATACAAAATTTAGGCAAACATTCACACATATGAGACACTTATTTTTGGTCAAGTTGTCCCCAGAAAAACCCCACAGAGTCTTGGGGAAAATTGATCTTCAAAGGAGGATTTTATTGTTTGAGAAATTTAGAATAAGTACGTAAAATAAACACAAAACTTATCTACCTTTTCTGTTGTAGCATTAAATGCAAGTTTCTGGAAATTTGTGCCCACTGTAATTTTAAGATTTTCACAAAATTCCATGCTAAGAATTTTTGCATTTTCTCACAGCATAGCTCCTTGGTATTCTTACCTAGAATTCTACCTTGATATTGGTGCTAAAAGGGGCCTCAAAATTTGTGTTGAAGGAGTGATAGACTGCCTCGAAAATTGTGCTTGTTTGTTGCTTTGAAATTCACGTTGACTGTGGTTGTTGTCCCAAAATTTGTGCCTCGAATTTCAGGCTTGACAATAGCAGAAACCTCCTCGAATTTTGAGTTGTTCTGCTCCTTGAAATTTGTACTAAATCCCCTCGAAACTTGTGCCTCCTAGCCTTGATTTTTGTGCGTGCTATAGTTGCTCTTCTCCTCAATTTTGTGCTCCACCTCCTTCATCTAGAAATTCGAGCCTCCTCCTCCATGAAGTTTCTCCTCTCCTCTCTTCTCTTAATGCTCTTCCTCAAGTGTGAAGTGAAGTATGAGATCCCTTTTCTCTCTTTTGTCTCCTTGGAAAGATTGAATCCCTAAACTTAGGATCCAATGGTTGAGATTTCATCCTCAAATTTCAAGATGTGTGGTTGAGATCAATTCTCCCAAATGACCCCCCTTATATATTGGCCTCATCACTTAAAAGTCTCCTAGTTCCTTTTTCAAGTTGTTTACACGGGACATGGAGGATATGCAAATACAAGTGTCTGACACATGATATGACGATTTTCAGAACATGACATGGAGGACACACACACACGCACATATATATATTAAAAGATACAATAAATTAGTGAATTACACATAAAATATGAAATATATAAATCATTTATAGGACGATGATACAAATTCAATCATACAACTAATGCATATATGAAAATAGCATTGAGTGCAATGCATCTTTGAACTGAAAATACATCACCAGATAAGCCCTAAATGGCCTATAGAATGGAAAAAATATCATGCTACAACAAATAATTTGTACTACATAGCATCAAAATCATTGCCCTATATTGGTATCCTCACCATCAATATTACCCTGTAAGCATTAAAATAAGACAAAAAAAGCTTAATGCGTCAAAATGAGATTTTGTTTGAATGATGGATACATTTTTAGTAGCGTCACAACAGAGGAGTTCAACAATCAATGCCACTGACATCAAGGTCATTGAGGGTTTGGTCCTCTTAATTAAGTGCTAGTTCCATACCCTCATACATGTCACATTCCAATGGAAATGTTGCAATCCCCCAAATCTTGAAATCCTGGAAACTGTTAAGTTTGTTAGATTTGGATTGGGATCTAAAATTCTACTTCCTGCATGTGAAATCCAATGAGGTCGGAACCATTCTCAAACATTTTGAGTCAATTAGTGGTAATGTTAAAAATTCAAGTAAAAGGATGAAAATGAAAGATAAAGGAGAATGTCATGTTTACTTTAATTGCATAACATTAGTCAGGGCTAGAAAATTCCACTTCCCAACATTTGGAATCTTTTTTAACATTGCTTAATCACTATTAGCTGCATTCCAAACCCTTTGAAAGCTCCAATACCGTGATTGAATTGCATGAGAAAGAGGCTAAAAATAATTTTTATGATGCTTTTTCTCTAGACACGTTTCCAAATTCTGGGACACCAATCGGGCTCGTGTCCAACACCAGTGAAACTCGTATCCTTCGAGCGTGACACGAGTGAAAGTCATGTCAGATCAATGTTCCGCCAAGGTTTCGGGACGAGGGGGCGAGGGAGCGAGGGGGCGAGGGAGCGAGGGGGCGTGGGAGCGGCCTATGCAAAAGCTCCCCACCATTTTTTAGGAAACTTGGGGGAGTGTCAGGGTCTTAAAAACTTACAAATATAAAATATAATTTATTAATTGAGTCCACTGTGACAATTTGGTTTGAATTGAAAAGCTGCAAAGCATGATCATTGATATGAATATCATTATCTAAATTTCTAATATCATATAAAATAATAAATTTAAAATTCTAATTTATAATCATACATCAGTGATCATACATTATAACAAAATACAAAGACATCAATACCAACATCTTCAGCATTCTGATAATACACAGCAAACCTCAACAATGTCGTTGTAGAAGATCACTGTAGATCTATTCTTCCTGCATCTCTGTTATCAATAAAAGATCTTAATCTCCGAATCTTAACACTTTTGTCCTCTGCAACTTCAACAATATGTTATCAAGGCAACTCTGTTCGGTTCTAGGCCAAACTACTATAATCATTGGTGAGTTTTGCCCATGTGTACATAGTATCAATTACAAGGATATACAAAACAACAGTGTTGTGTTATGCTCGTGTGAATTCTATTGTCAATTGTATCCTTGTTGAAGAGTGACTATTGTGCAGACTCCTGATGGGATAACAAGATGCTAATGCCTTTGTCCACTGATGAACATTTGTGTCTAGAACATTACTCATACTTCTATCATAACTCCAAAAATCTGCAATCTAAACATGTAGCTTCCATATCTGACAATTTGGCTATATGTATTACAATTTCTGCTCCTTTACTTTGGAACTATTGTTTAAATTCAAATTACAATGACCTCAAGGATTACTGTAACTTGATTATACATATACTTGTAAGACACCAGTTAGGGTTACTTAGAGAAATAAAAAATACTTTAACGTGATAGGTGTGTCTTTTAGAAAGCAAGCATTGTCACACAAAAGTTAAGTTAATTTGATGTTGAACTTCTTTGCCTTCGAATATTTCTTATCGTCACAAATTGAATTCTTCACAAGAGAGAGCCTTTGATGTTGATCATCCATAGTGAATCTTGAAGAGCCGAGCTTTGAGAGAAGCAGAGAAGCATTGATGAGTAACCACTTCAGGGATGATCTCCTCACAGATTGTGTAGGGTAATATTGAGCAGCAACCACAGATAAATGAATCTGTTTGGATCAAACTCAGAATTTGTCTAATTAGAGGGCCGACAGTTCATAGTGATAGAAATCCTCAATATCTGTCTTCAATTCTGTCTAATATGTGCACTCCAGAATTCCTGCAAATAACCAAATCACATTACCAATGTGATAGCTATATCAAGGGTCCATTCTGCAATCTGCAATGTTCCAACAGATGCCATCAAGGTTCCATGCATGGGAGTGATCAGATCTAGTAATAAACACACACCGCGCGAAGGCTGTGTGTGTTGTTATATGTTCACCCTGCCGTTTTTATAACATGAAACAGCTAAATTCCAAAACCCTACACTTAGCTTAATTGTTAATTAAAGATTAGTTTTAGGGTTAAGTTAATTAAAATCATTTTTTTTGCATAAACGTGTGCCACGTCCCCCCACGTCCCCCCTCGCCCCCTCTCGCCCCCCCACGTCCCCCCACGTCCCCTTTTTCAGAAATGCCCCCTCAGGTAAGGGAAACGACTCCTTGGCACATCCCCCTGAGTTTCCTCATTTTTTGGGGCATGGGGAAACGTCCCCTACTTGTCCCCAAGTCCCCGGAGCGCGGGGGAGCGAGGAAACTAGACCCCTAGGGGGGGGGGCGAGTCCCCGTGGAACACTGTGTTAGATGTGTCCTGTCTGACATGTGAAATACGTGACATGAGGGAGGGGGGGACGTGTCATGTTACTTAGTCTAGAACATTTCAAAAAGTTCTGGACCTTGCAAATTTGACCAAAATCCAAACTTGTTGGATTAGCTTGAGATTTGACCCCATTGTTGTATGCCATAACTGGTCTCCAAAAATATGATCACATCTTGAAAAAGTCAAAACCCTCATTTTGACAAAAAATCATTCTTGTATTGTCATCAAATTTCAATCCTAAGCTGTACACAATATCAGGTATCCAAAAATGTGATTTATCCTCATTTTGACAAAAAAGTCATTCTTGTATTGTCATCAAATTTCAATCCTAAGCTGTATACAATATCAGGTATCCAAAAAATAAAAAATGTCTACTTTGGACCTATGTTTGACTAGCTTTGATAAAGTTTGACTAGTTTTGATTGTGGCCCTAGATGTCTTGGAATTTCATAGATTATCTAATTCTATTATCTAAGGCTTAAGCTCTTCTCTCAACAGGATTATCTAATTCTACAATTAGATTCCTAGATATTAGAAATTTCTAAATTAAAATTTTTTCAAGATTGAAAATCTTGAATGTCTCAAAATACCCTTTTGGTGAATTCAATGTTGGATGTTCAAAATTGTTATTGTTGGCTGAAAAAGACCATGTTTCTAAAAGTAGAAACTTCCAAAAAATAGCCAAATCAAGAATTTGAGGGTGCCCATTTGACTGTTGTCAAATAGCTCATTGGAAACATATTATAATAAGACTCACAAGATCTCTACGGCGAAATAGTGTCAAGATGACTCTTTATTTTGGCTATAAACATAAAGAAAGACATGAAAAAATTTAATGACCTAAAACCACCTCCCAAAACTGACTTGACAAAAAAGATGAAGGAAAAAATAGGAAATAATCTTAAAAGTCTGCAAGAGGAAAAAATTAACTTTCTGACCAAAGGGAGACAGAAATAACAGAATATAGCTCAACCTATCTCGCTGCTAAAAAATTGAACAATTTAATATATTGACTTATCCCAATATATATTTTATATATATATATATATATATATATTATAATATATATATATATTTGGTTCTGTATTTTGGTGTTGCACCATCCTTGCCATGATTGACCAGCATATGTGAATGACCAATCCAACCATGCAATTAAGTGATCGATTGTACGAAAAACACACTCATACCTCTCGTGAGGCCAATCATGAAGTCCATTGGACCAGAAATAAGTATTCATATACTCCTTTATCAAAAAATCAAGTGCGTTTGCTGATTGCAACGTAAAACATGGTTGCTTTCTAGTTAACTAAGAAGAAAGTAGAACAGTCAAAACTTTTTTGAAGTGCATCTTGAAATACGCCCACCATACTCTACTCAACTGAATCATGACTAAAACATTAATTAAATTCAACAATCTACTTGTTTGATTGAGATTATAAGGACATGAATTGCCCAGGGCTTGAAATTTTAACATTTACAATTTGCCTCGAGGCTCATAGTAATGTTGGTGGCATGCTTGCTGGTTTTAAACTTGGGCTGGTGCTATATCATCACGATAAATTGCTCTTATCTAGAACTAGACCATAGTCCAATAGACCTAGGATTTTTCACTTATTGAAATTTTGGGGATATAAAATATTCAAACACCTAAATTCTCTTTTCCTCTAATGAGATGGTTGTGTTGGAACTAACTTGGAAGGCCCGTTTTATTTAATAGTTTTGGGGGAAACGTGTTCTCAACTGTATATAGCACTTTATCACTTTCAAACACAATAACATAAAGGGCTTGCCTTTTTGGAGTGTCGATGGTTATCATTAATATAGCTTCAACTTAGTACTTTACAAACAACTTCTCACTATTTGCAATTCATTGGGGGCCATCTCATCGTGTTTTGAACTCAGTCCAAATTGTTATCATTACAGTTTTGAATTCATTGGGGGCCATCTCATCGTGTTTTGAACTCAGTCCAAATTGTTATCATTACATCGCTTATATCTATTTTGTCTTTGGATTATAGCCCAACATGTCTAAGATTTTGTCATGTGTTGGAATTTTAGGGATAGAAAGTAAGAAATTTAAATCCTTCTGTTCCCCAATCTATATGTTGCATCATCATGAACTTTGTTTTTATTGGGGTGGGGAGGGAGGGAATTTTTGTACCCATGTGTATATAGTGTTGAGAAATCATACGGAGGAAGTGTTTCCTAGTGCCTCGGCCCTAGCCTAGGAAAAACTCGTAAAGTGAACCCCTTGTGAAAAAGTAACTTTATTTATAAATTGATTTTATAAAGTTAGAAAGTGGCTTTTTCTATTTATTTACTAAAAGTGATGACTTAGGTGATTTCAGAAAGTGGTTTTTTTCTAAAAGTGAGTTGAGTCATACCAATGAGAGATTAAGTCACAACCATTGATCTTGAGATGGCAAGATTTAATCTTGGCCATTGATATCAAGGATTAGTGGTTTCAGTAATTAATGAGTTTATAAAAGGAGAAGGGGGTGTGAAGAGGCAGAATCTTTTTTTATTCTTCATTGAGATTAAGAGAAGAGGAGGAGAGCCAAGGGAGAAGTTTAGCAGAGAAGGGAAAAATACATCAGGTACAACAATAAAGAACATGCACAGAGTTTTGAGGCAAGGACAAGAAGATTTTCGAGGCAGCTATGCTGCATTTATTGCAAAGAGGATGCCTGAAATCTGAGAACTGTTTTTTTGATGCTGTTAGGGTTTGTTTTTTGAGGCTCAAAATTCAAGGCAGCCTGTGGGCAGAAATTTCTAGGAGCTAGCTGTTGGTTTTCTGAGTGTGAAGGGCACAAAAATCAAGGCAGTCAGTTTAGGAATTCAATGAACAACTATAATAATTTCTCCAAGGAGATTGTGGGCACAAATTTCAAGGGAGATAAGTGGATTTAATTGCTGTTATTTTATGCTGTAAAATTCTCTGATAACAAATAAAAATTCTCTCTCTCTCTCACTGGTTTTCCCTTCAGGTTTTTTCTAGGGTCTTTAGATCAAAAATCACTGTGTTAAATTTGTGAGACTGCTGCATTTATTCTCAGAAAAAGTGAAAGAGTAGAGTAGGTTTATGTGTTTTATGTTTTAGCAAATATTCATGTTTGAAAGCAACAACAAAAATCTATGTTGGGTTGGGCATTAAACTGATGTGATTCCTAAAAGTGAAATTGGGTTCGGCCTGCAATTTTCTAATTGCATATCAAAGCAACAATGAGCCTATCAGTTGAGAAGTGTTGAACCGAAAGAATAAACAACCTGCATACCAGGAGATTTGGTGGTTGAAAGGGAGACTGTTTACTCTTTCTAGTGTTGGATAGTTGTGTTGGTCGAGAGGGTCAAATGACCATTGGTTTAAGGGTGGAGTATAGGTAGGTTGAGTGGGGCTGAAAATTTTAGCCCACGAAGGAGAGGATAGTTTTGTTGCTTGAGGAGTTTGAGTTGTGGGATATTGTTGAGAAGGTAGTACAACGACCTATTGACCCTATTCATTTGTTAGACTTCAACAAGTGAAATGTGAAGGCTAAGAGAATCCTTCTTGATGTGATTAAAGACCACCTTATACCTCATGTGTTAGGGAAGAAATTTGCTTACGAGATGTGGGATTTCTTGATAAAACTTTACTAGAGCACTAATGAAAACAAGAAGATGGTGTTACATAAGAAACTGAAAAACAACAAGATGACCAATATTGACATAGTGACCTCATACCTTACCAATATCACACGGGTGAGAGATGAGTTGGCTATAATGGGAGAGATTATTCATGATGACCAGTTGATTAAGATTACATTAATTGGTTTCCCCAAGAAGTGGGATGGATTCGTGGATGGCATTGTGTCCAGAGAGTGTCTTATAGATTGGGGAAGGATGTGGGATGATTTCATTCAGGAGGAATGCCAAGAGTGGTAGTGAGCGTGGTGGTGAGGATGTGGAGGAGAATGTTGCCCTTGCAAATAAGGTAGAAGAAGTCCAAGAAGGGGACCACGAGTGGGACCAAGCTGAAAGGGAAACAAAAGACACAAGAGAAGGGCATAAGCAAAGTGACATGCTTTGCTTGCCAGAAAATGAGGCACTATGCCTTTCACTGTCCCAACAAGAAGGTAAAGAAGAAGAACGTTGTAACTTTTGCAGATATATATGAGTTTGCCACAGTTTGACAGAGAGTTTTCTACGATGGTGAGCCTTGTCACAAATTTATCTCCAGTGTGTTGGTACTTAGACAGTGGAGCTTCATGCCACATGACTGGTGTCAAAGAGCACTTCACATATCTGGTTGTGGGAGACATAAATTAGGAGGCAGTGTTGGGTGATGACTCTTTGGTTAGAGTAGTTGGTGTGGGGACCGTATCCTTTCAAAGGGAGTCACATCCTCCCTTGAAAGTGATGGAGGTCTTGTATGTTTTGAGACGGAAGAAGAACCTCGTTTCTATATCTGCTATTGAGGACAAGAGATATGTAGTGGTGTTTCGTGATGGACATGTCCTCATGTATCCCAAGGGATCCAACATCACTTTGGTCAAAGTGATTGGAGTCTGCTTTGGGAAGTTATATAGACTTATGTTTCACCCAATGAGAGTATTGGTATCCACTACCAATAATAGCAATTTATGTGAGCTATGGCACAGGAGGATGGCACACTTGCATCACGAGGCTTTGCACATTCTAAGGGAGATAGTTATAGGTGTACTAGTGTTTGGCATGAAGCATCATGATGTCTGCAGGGGGTGTGCTTTGGGAAAGTACACCCAAGGCAACCGAGTAGTGACAGTGGGGTGAGTGGTATCCTAGACTTGGTTCATTCAAATGTATATGGTCTTATGTCTTCATCATCTTTGAGTGGATATTTGTATTATATGACTTTTATTGATGACTTTTCCAAGAAGACTTGAATCTTTTTCTTGAAGAGCAAGGGTTAGGTCTTTAAGAGGTTTTGAGAGTTCAAATCTCTCGTGGAGAACTAGATAGGAGGAAGATCAAGGTCTTGAGGTTTGAAAATGGGGGCGAGTACACCTCCCATGGGTTCAAATATTTTTGTTCTAATGCATACATCAAGAGAGGGTGGACAATTCCTTGCACCCCACAGTAGAATGGGGTCGCTGAGAGGAAGAACAAGACCATAGTTGGCATTGTGAGAGCCATGCTATATGATTAAGGGTTACCATTCCTCTTATGGGCCAAGGCATGCAACCCTGTAGTATATTTGCAAAACAAGAGTTGACACAGAGTGTTGGGGAGCAAGACTCCTAAGGAGGCTTTCATTGGGAGGAAGCCAAAGATGGGGCACTTTAGGATTTTTAGGTGCATTCAGAGAAGAGGACAAAGCTGGAGCCCCCGACAGAGAACGGAATTTTTGTACGGTACAATGAAACCTCAAAGGCTTATTGGATCTATATTCCAGTGTTAAGGAAGGTGGTGGTGAGGCGGGATGTAAGGTTCGAGGAGGAGCGAGACTGGACGAGGTCGAGAGGTTTGAGTTATGTAAAGCAACAGATTACACTGCAATAAGGAGGTTCACCATAGGGTCCATGATTACAGGGGTTTGGCGATTCACATGCTTTAAGGGTGATAGGTCCACAGGTTACAGGTACATTGGGCATTGGTTCCCAGAGTATAGGTTCACCATAGACCACAAGAACATCATCATCAAGGATATTGATTATAGAGGAGGATATACCCACTCCAGTTTAAGAGGCTACTTCAAGGAAGAGGAAGCTCAAATGGCTTCGTGATACCTTGCAGGAAGCTTAGGAGATAGCGGGAAAGCCCAAGTGGTCAATTAGGGAGAGTAGACCACCCGAGAGGTTTGGTAGCTATTTAGCTATGGCGAGTAGCATTGTGGAGATTGAGCCATCTAGCTACTAGGAGGTTGCAGGCTAGCAAGTCTGGAGGGATGCCATGGTGGAAGAGTACGCTTCCATCATGAAGAACAATGTGTGGGAGCTTGTGCCTAGGCTTGATGGAAAATCAATTGTCTTCAAGATGGCTTTACAAGATCAAATATTTTGTAGATGTAAACATCGAAAAGTACAAAGCTTGTTTTGTGGCATGGGAGTTTTCACAAGTAGAGGTCCATGACCTCGCTAATGATTACCAATTGGAAGAAGTTGCATGCTTCTGATTCCGAGTTGGTGGATCATACTAGATATTTGTTTTGCAGTCAATACTTTGAGCTAGTTCATGGTGGAGTCGAGGAGGGTGCATTGGGTGGCTGTGAAACAATGGTTGCGGTACCTACAAGGCATAGTGGATTATGGATTGGACTATATCTAGGGGATTGAGTCAGGTTTATTGGCTACACAGACTCAGATTGGGCAAGCAGTGCTAGTGATAGGAAGAGTACATCGGGATGTTGTTTCATGTTGGGTTCGGTGGTAGTGTCATGGTTCAATAGGAAACAAAGATCAATGGCATTGAGTTATGAAGTGGCGAAGTACATGGTAGTCAAGATAGTTGTGAGGCCATTTGGCTTCACAAGATGTTGTATGGCTTATTTGGTCAGTAGGCGAGACCAAACATGATCTACTATGATAATTAGAGTTGTGTCAAACTCATGGAGAATCCAATATTTCATGGTAGGTCAAAGCATATTGACATCAAATACTGCTTCATCCAAGATTATGTTCAGAGAGGGGTAGTGAAGCTAGAGTACATAGCCATTGATGAGCAGGTTGCAGGCATTCTCACGAAATCCTTGTCAAGGGGCAGACATGTCTACTTTAGGGACAAGATGAAAGTGGTGAGAAACGCCTTCCTCAGTAAAAGGGAGTGTTGGGAAATGGTACCAAGAAAGTGTTTCCTAGTTCTTTGTGCCTAACCGAGGAAAAGTCTTAAAGTGAACCCCATGTGAAAAAGTAACTTTATTTATAAAGTGATTTTATAAAGTTAGAAAGTGGATTTTCATTTTAATTATTAAAAGTGTCTTTATAAAGTTTGAGTGACTTAAATGATTTTAGAAAGGGGCTTTTTCTAAAAGTGACTTAAGTCATCCTAATGAGAGATTACGTCACCACTGTTGATCTTGAGATGGCAAGATTTAATCTTGGCCATTGAGATAAAGGATTAGAGGTTTTAGTAATCAATAAGTTTATAAAAGAAGGGGGAGAGAAGAGGTAGATTTTTTTATTCTTCATGAGATTTGGGGAAGAGGAGAGCCAAGGGAGAAGTTTAGCATAGAAGGGAAAAGTACAATAGGTACAACAGTAAAGAAACTAGCCAGACAACACGAATTCCAAGGCAAAAGACATGCACACAATTTGAGGTAAGTTTAGTGTGATTTACGAGGTAGATGGGCTGGATTTATTGCAGAGAGGAGGCATGAAATCTGAGGTTGTTCAAGGGTGGTTGAGCACTATTTTTGAGGTTGTTAGAGCTTGATTTTCTAGTCAATTTGAGGCTTGTAATTCAAGATAGCTGTTGAAATTTGGTACCGGAGGACAGGTGGTTCCCTTAGGCTTTGATCTTTGGCCTAGGGAAAAGTGTCCAAAAGATTTTTATTTTTCTCCTAAAGTGACTTTATAATTTTTATAAAGTTAAAATCTAATTTAAAAGTGACTTTAAGTGATAAAGTTACTAAGTCTAATTTTAAAGTGACTTTTATAAAGTCAATGAAAATTAGAAAGGAAAAGTGACTTTGGAAATAAATGACTAAGTGGGTCTTTATTAAAGTGGGGTGAATTAAAAAATAGAAAGTGAGATTTAAATGTGCATTTAATCTCAGCCATTGATCTAAATCTATCTCAACCATTGGATTTAAGGATCACCCAAAAGTCATGTAGGGTTGAGTTAAAGGAGGAAAAGGAGGAAAAAGATCATTCATTCTTTCATGAGCAGATTGGGAGAAGGAGAGCAAGAGAGCAAGGGAGATTTCTGGATAGGAAGGAGAAAGAGGCAGCAGTTTGGCACACATACCAGACAGCTCTTCAGCAAATCAGAACAACAGAAAGAACAAGCAGAAAAAGCTGATTTTTGGGCGCAAATTTCGAGGAGACAAATTTCGGCACAGAAATCGAGGTCTGTCCGTACAGTCCATACGATCCGTACATCCATACGTCCGTACATCCATACGGTCAGTACCGCGCGTACAACAAGTTTCCAGGTTGTCTGTTGGGCTGAAAACATATAAGTTTGCTTGCTGGAAATTTTATTTTGCTGAAATATTTTGCTGAAATTTTCTCACTGTAAAAAGGCATTTTCCAGAAATAAAGAAGAGCTCTCAAACTGGTTTTCCCCAAAAGTTGTAGGGGGTTTTTCCAGGGTCACATTGGCCAAAAATATCAGTGTTTTAATGGTTGTTTATTACTGCTGCTTTTTATTTCTGCAATTTCCAGCATTCTGTAAATTTTCCAGAATTTGTGTTTTCAGAAAATTTATTTTTTTCCAGCTTGTTGAATGTATGTTTATGGGAAAGGGCATTTAACTACATGGGAGAAATAAGGAGAAACTGAAAACCGGGGTGCGAAAACAAAATTTTTACGTGGTATCAGAGCTTGAGTGCTGAAGGGCAGTTTGGGACAGCGAAAGAGAAAAATTACAGCTGCTGATTTTTCACTCAGAAAATTCCAGCAAGCTGATTTTTCATAAACAACAAGTTTTATCTTTACTACAGCAGACAGTGCTATTTTCCAGTTTTAGGACAACAGGATGTCATTGGGATTGAGGGTGGAGGATAGGTTGGATGGGCATACAAATTACAGCATTTGGAAGGAGAGAATGCAGAGTATCTTTGAGGAGGCAGAAGTCTGGGATATCATGGTGCATACCACACAGACCCTTGTTGTTGTGCCTACTGATGCTACTTAGTTGGCTGCTTATAATAAAAAGAACAACAAGGGTAAGAGGCTGATTCTAGACGGAATCAAAGACCATTGCATTCCTCATGTGAGAGGAAAGAGCAATACCCATGAGATGTGGACAGCATTGTCCAATCTCTACCAGAGTACCAATGAGAACCGGAAAATGGTTCTGAAGGAGAAACTGAAAAACATTAAGATGGGTAATGATAGTGGAGCTGGATATCTCACTAAGATTACTAATGTGAGAGATGAGTTGGCAGCGATTGGAGAGGCCATTCCACCCACTGAGTTGGTGCGGATTGCGGTAAATGGCCTTCCCCGTTCATGGATGAACTTTGCTGATGGGGTTTGTGCACGTGAGACCCTTCCCACATGGGAGAGGTTTTGGGATGATTGCATTCAGACAGAGATCAGGAAAGGTCAGCTTGGGGGCAGCCAAGCCAGTTGAGCAGGATGAGGATGTAGCACTGATGGCAGGAGGCAAGAAAGGCAAAGGGAAGAAGCAGGCTTCCACAAGCAGTGGTGGGGGCAAAGGCAAAGGTAAAGGTAAACAGGTAAACACACAGAAGGACTATTCCAAGGGGAAATGTTGGAATTGTCAAAAGATGAGGCACTATGCAGTTGTGTGTCCGGAAAAGAAGAAGAAGAAGGGGAAGGACCAGAGTTTGGCAACTTCAGCAGAGATTAAGGACTTTGCAGGTCGTTTTGACCGGGAGTTTGCGTTCACTATGTGTGAGTCCTCTAGTGCAGGATCACCTGCCTTACAGGTTCAGAGGGAGCAGGCTTTTCCCTCGATTAGCAGAGCATCTACAGGTATCTGGTATGTAGACAGTGGGGCTTCAGTCATATGACAGGAGTCCGTGAGTACTTCTCAGAGCTTTCAGAGAGTGACACTGATGTAGAGGTAGTACTCGGTGATGACAGAGTTGTTAGAGCAGTCGGGTTGGGGACACTGACATTTCAGAGGGAGTCCAAACCTCCCTTGAAAGTGACAGATGTTCTTTATGTGCCAGGGATGAGGAAAAACCTCATATCTGTCTCAGCTTTGGAGGACAGAGGATATGAGGTACTGTTCAGGGGAGGACAGGTGTTGAAGTATCCCAGGGGCGCTCCAGCTGAGTCAGCTAGAGTGATAGGTGTACGCCATGCAAAGGTGTACAGGTTTGCATTCCAGCCCCTTTTGGCATTGAGTAGTAGTACCGACAGCAAAGCTAGCAGTTCTGAGCAGTGTGAGATTTGGCACCGCAGGATGGGACACATGTATCATGGAGCCTTGAGGACCTTGCGGGAGATCTCTACAGGTATGCCAGATTTCAGTACTGATCACTTTGATACTTGTAGAGGATGTGCTATGGGCAAGTTTGCCAAATCCCCTTTTCCCAGCAGTGACAGCAGAGCGACTGGGATACTTGATTTGATACATTCTGATGTGAGCGGTCTGATGTCTCATGTTTCCTTGAGTGGATATGAGTATTATGTTTTATTCATTGATGATCACTCCAGGAGGACCTGGATTTATTTCTTGAAGACCAAGAGTGAGGTCTTCAAGCGGTTTCAGGAGTTCAGAGCTCTTGTGGAGACACAGACAGGTCGGAAGATCAAGTCCCTGAGGTCGGACAATGGAGGAGAGTACACCCTTGGAGAGTTTGTTGACTATTGTTCGGAGGAAGGCATTAGGAGGGAGTTCACTATTCCTTACAACCCCCAGCAGAACGGGGTTGCAGAGAGGAAGAACAGATCCATCATAGGGGCTGCCAAAGCCATGTTACATGATTAGGGGTTGCCATTGTT
>APFE030636353.1:1833-27961 GCA_000404065.3 Pinus taeda
CTTTCCTCAATTCCTTCTTTATGGATGCAATGTAGCTTTCATTGTTCCCTATCATCAAAAGATCATCTACATATACCACAAGATATACAACTATTTTGCCAACTTTCTTGACAAATAAAGTTGCATATGTTAGCACCTAAATCTGCCTTAGGCTGAAAGAAGGAAAAATTCAGGGTAACCACAAACCACGCACAGTCTGGTAGCTAGCCCTACCAGAACAGGAGAGGACTCTCTTTGTGTCACGCTCAATGAATAAATAAATGATATGGTCTGAGGTAACTTACAGTGAATATTGATTTTAGGCTAGGTAAATAAATACGGAAACAAGAAGCAAATTTTGATAAATGACTGAGTTTCTGGGATATATGGGACCAACGAACAGTATGAGCAAAGAATTTAACACAAAGGCACAGATTACTTCATGAGGCAAGACAGGCGGAAGGTCTAGCAATTAAATTTGAAATAATGCAGAATGGAAAGATTGTTTAGGAGGGTGAAAAGGGCATAAACACATGAATCCTTTTCAACAGAAGAAGAACACATAACGTGAAAATTTCCCACAGGAAGAGCAATAAACATGAATTCTACCTTATCTTACTTAGAAACTTTCACTGGAAATGAATATGAATGAACTGTGAAACATAACGAAATACATATGAAACATAAAGAGAACACATTTGCTACACTCACACGACATGCAGCTCATGAACCAGAGCTGCTGCCTTTCATTAATTCTCCGTCAAAATATACAACGAAGAACTGAGTTTCTCTCCCACAGTCTCCTAGAAATTACCACCAACCCTTTTCCAATGGTTTGCATACAATAAATAGACTATGCCATTGGGAAATAGAATGACCCAGAGTTGGGGAGTTTTTCAAATCATTACAAATTGGAAATGGAAAGCCAACCATTAGTGACAGGTACAGCGTTACAAAAATGACAAATTGCTTGGGTGACCGCTCGCCTTCCTTTGCCACTTGGATAGAAGCAAACCTTTAGTGAAAATACTTTTTAAAATTTGCCTTAGGTGCCAAAAAAATTTTAGTGTAAATTAGTGGGCCCACTAGGAGAAAGTCGTGAATGAAAATGTCGCGGAGCGGAAGTGATTTTGGCCTTTGGGTCTCTATGCACCACGCCCAAAACTATATGCACAACGCCACTTTGGAGGTGATTTTGAGGTACCTTCTGAAGTCGAAATTGTGCCCAAGTGTGCTTGCTAGAACGCCCTACCTGTCTACTTTCCAACCCAAGTGTAATTTCTGAATTTGGTGCTCATTTGCCACTCCAAAAATTCAATCTCCCAAGGCTGCTTCCTGTGTGTCAAAATAGGGGCAGATAGGTCATTGTTTGAGTGGTTTTGACCTCCTGGGGACTCAAAACTTTCCCAAACTTCTTGGCCATGCACCAGTAGTCATGATTTTTCATGTTGAATCCAAAAATTCAAACCATTCTTGATTTGGAGCTCCCAATCATAAGCGCCGCACTAGTGGCGCAACGCACAGGGAGAAAAACCCTGTTTTGTGCACAAAAAATTGTCAAGTGACCAAAATTGCCCAATTTTTTTTGAAATTTGGGCTGGAAATCCTCTATGAAGTGCTATGCTAGGCCACAGAGGCTTTAGCCAATATTTGGAGCCGATCTTTCTCCTTTTGCCCCTTTTTCCTTTTTGTCGCTCTCCTCAATTTCGCCTTTAAACTCCTTATTCGAGCCTTTGAACTCATGTTTCGTGCCCTGTAGTGATGAACCATCCGCCTCAATATCATTTTGACCTTGTCATCCTTCTCTAGCAGTATCTCAAGGTGGATGTTGATACACTTGAGCCAAGACTCTCGGTCATTGTTAATCTCTTGCTCTAATGGAGTGAGCTCAATCCTCCTATGTTGGGTAGCTTGGCGATTCTCGCGGATGTTTTACAGCTCCATGATCACATGCTGGTCTTCGAGCTATTTTTTCCTCTACTCCAAATACCTGATAATCCACTTAGCCCTCTCCAAATTGAGAGACAACACTTGGATCTTCTTTTGCTGCTCTTGGATGGTCCTCCTAAGTTTGGCATTCCCCACATCTGTATCATCATCATGGATGAGGATGAAGTCAGCCTCTTGTTCACTTGATGGCCCCTTGTCCTGCATGGGCCTCTTTCCATTGTCTTGTGCCTGTGTTGCCGATGTCGGAAGCGAGGCTCCTTCCACCCCGAGTGGAGATAACACTCACTTTGTTGCTGCAAACAAATGGCTACTGCCTCTCTGATAAGTGATGAATACTGGCATAGTAGTGGTATCATGGTGCTCATACTAATGAGGAGGACCACCTATCCCATGTTCAACCTCTGATAATACCTGTGAAGTGCTAAAGAGGTCACGGGAGATGAAATCATCCCAAGTAATGCCCTGCAATCCCAGCTGATGAACCACCAAAATCTTAATAAGAGCAAAGTGATAAACACTGTTAAGTTGCTGTTGAGGGGTTTTGTGTTGCATGAAGGTGTTCATCCTCTCTATGTTCCTGCAAATGAATTATGGGATGTTCATCATCCGTACCCTGGTAAAGTGCATGAGCAACCTGATGTGATAGGCATATAAACGGGAGAACCTCCCCTCACAGCTAAAATATTTCATGATCAACTTCATGAGTGGAGCATATTCATCTTTCAAATATTGGAATGGAAAGACTCTTTTGAGCTGCCTCAAGAAACTGGCCTTAATGTATGGCTCATAATGCTGTCGATCAACCTCTTGTTTCTTATGCCATGGTTCTCCAACGTTCGGTATGCTGGTTGCTAATGAGACAGTTTCAGGTGTCAGTGTGAAGGTAACACCAGCCAAGATAGAGTGATCTCCATGTAAGTGAAGCACAAAAAGACGGGCCAACTCATGATGAACTCAAACACTAGCCACCTTTTGACAAAACTCCAAACATGACAGATGTTGGAAACATGACATAGCAAGAGGGCAAGCCTGCAATTCTGTGAGGATGGTTGGCTCATCCCTAACATGTTTGCACTTTTATGATGTCTCCGAGGAGCCTGTTCTTTTGAGGATGAATCACTTTGGGTTTCCATTTCATACTCCAATGAATGCTCAGATGCCATGACTACTATATATGGATTGTGCTTGGACTGCCATTTGATGATGTATGAAACTATGTGTTGTTATGAACTCTGCCACCAAGGGGAACAATGCAAAAAGGGAGTGTCAGGAAGGGGAATAATATGATGGGATCAGGGGTTATGGGAGGAAATTTTGTTTAGGGACATGTAGGAGGGTTTGGGGATTTTATAAGGTATGGTTTTGGGGTTCTACATTGACAAATGAGTGGAGGGGATAGGGAATAGGGGTTTAGTAATGTTTTAGGGTAGGGAAAGATGGGAAAAATGGAATATGGGGGAAGGGAACAATGGAAAGAAGGGGAAAAATGAAAGGTGGAAGGGAGGAGGAACCTTGGTATCAACACAACAAATTTGCAACCCTAAGAGCAATGGCTTTGATGATTTCAAGTGGTAGAGTTCAGGCGTTTTTATTGTGACTATACACGGCCATAAACCACCATCATGTTCACAAAAACATATGAGCAACCGAGATGTCGACCCTACCTGTCAATTGGAAGGGATTCAAAGCAATTTGTTGCAAATTTGGAACAAAACCGGGCCTTTGTGGGTGTGTGTCGCGCCCCTCTGCCTGTTCGCCGTGTCCTTTGTGTGCGTCGCATCCTTTGTGTGCGTCATGCCCGTGTTAATTTAACATTGCGTGGTATCACCCAGTGCGCCGCACTCCCTCTCTGTGCCGCGCCTCTCTTTCTGTGTGCCGCGCCTTGTGAAAACACCTCCAACCTCACTTAAAACGTGAGCTTGCTCTCTCAATCACCTTGAAATGCTTTCTCTCTATCCTTGGTGTGCAAAATGACATTGTTCCTTGTGGAAACTCTATGTAAAGGCATTTAGAGTCATGGGTTTGATTTTTGTTTCTTCAAAACCCACTTTGCTAATGTTTTGTTTTGGCACTTTTTCCCTGATTTAATGCCTCTGTATTTCACGTTTCCCTTTGAATTTTTACTAAAATGAAGTGAAATTTGGCACTTTTTGTAGGGGTTTGTGACAGATTTGCCAGGAAAACCATGACTGTGCCTGAAGAGAGGTCAACCAGAAACGTTTTTGAAATTCAACAAATGACACATGTTGACTTTTCTTAAAACAGAGGTTTTGAAAACAATCGTAATATGTCAACATGTGATGAAATCTTTAAATCACAACTTTGTAAGGGTCTCCCTCTAGCCTGATGGCTGTATTAGACAGGTTTAAAAAACCAATTTATCTGACCCTACCTAATGACTGAAAATGACTCTGCCATTAAAAGATCAAACATTGACTGTCATGGACTTTAGTGAACATTGATGAAAAGACCTAAGCCAACAGGTGCCAGACATGAGGGGAAATGACTGACAAGACATTTCCGTCAGATTATGGCATGCCCCTAGCAGAATGCAGCTGAGTGGATGGAGCGAGACACCTAAAAATGAAATGCAGAAAGAGTTTTGATTTCTGACGGAGGACTGACAAGACCGACTCTAACCAAACAAATGTTGAATTTCATGTTAAATAAAAAGATCATATTCAAGGCCTTTAAGGAATGATTTACCATTGATTATCCCTTTGACTTTGGAAAACTTGGTTCTATATGTTGTTATCTCATGCAATATGACAAGACCCTTAATTTTCTAGTGGAATCAATTGGCCACTAGAATCTCGTAGAGCTGGAAGTCATTTTTGGAGCAAAACATTAAACTTTTTGTGAAACATTTTGATCTGTGCTTCTAAGTTTTGACATTTGTTTTCTAACTGTAATATTAAGTTTCTTTTTGTCAAATCCCATATTACTTCTAGGATTGTATGAGTCTTGTCCTTCAATTCCAAATTCCTCGAGTTCTTCTTTTGTTTTAGAGTTCAACACTTGATTATTCTAATAGCGTCCCCTGGCTTGTGATCTAAATATTCTTTGATCTATGTAATGGGTACCTTTGACCTCCGAACTAGCTCATCTTGTTCAAAAATGATTTCAATAGATGTCCAATGTCTAGTCATGGTTGAATTTATATCAATCCATATCTTTTATTTTTCTTTAGATAATGTCTATGCAATCAATGATTCATTCTGATATTTCTCCATTTACTTAATTAATCTAAAAAATTTCTATACTTTCTACAAATATGCATTATCATCTTTTATCTTATTATCTTGGGTCTTCTCCAACTGAACTCTGAGTTTTTCAATCTCCATATCTTTTAATGACAGATCTCCCATAACTTTAGATAATTGTTCTGATGGATTATGACTAGTAGACTATGTTTTTGTTGTGGACACTGATGTTGTAGATCTGCCTACTCCAATTTTGATTTGGAGTTCTTTTTCCTTGATCAATTTCTCCATCTATGCCTCCATTTTCTAAATTTGCATATTTTACTCCACAATCATTGGAAGCATGTTTTATTTTTCTTTCTCAAGCTGACCTACTCCTTTTTCTTAAGGATGTTTAGTTGTTGGTAATTTCAGTTGTTTCCTTAGTGCCTTCATATCTGCATTTTTGCTTTTAATTATTTCCTCAACTACCTTTAGATATTTAGGATTTAATCCTAACTTTAAAACTAGATCCTCCAGCCCCTTAATTTTGGTATCTTTTGCCAGAGAAGACATCTTTTCAAGCTACAATTGAGAATGAATATTTTTCAGAGATGCTTGTAGCTTAGAAGCTAACATGGCAAAACTTGTTAAGGATGTGTATATCATTTCTCTTTCTTGCTTCTGAAGGTAAATTTGATCAATAGGATGTATCTATTTGGTATCAAATGAAAACAAAAAGGTTTTGTAATCCTCAACACTCATAGGCACGAGGACCTTTGGTTCCAAAAATGCCAATTGGAATTGTCTTTTTTTGCTATCTAAGGTAGAAAGTAATCTAATCTGAGTTATGGAAGATTATTTCCAGAACTCTGCATTTGTAGAAGTTTTTAGTGCCTTATTTTTCTTCTTCATCTCTAAAAACCTTGCAAAAATACTCTGCTACCTTGAAGAAGAAGGAGAATCTAGTGTGGTTTCTTCAATCTGGTGCAATGAAAAGGCAAATTCTCCTGAAAGTACGACTGTAGTAGGTTCTTCGTAAGTTTTAACTTATGAGGATTCTTCTTCAACATGTTTTTCTCCTCTTAAATACTTTCAATTATTTTTTTGTCATCCTTGAAGTTTCCAAAGTTGTTTGACTAGAAACTAGCTCCTCCACTTCCTATAGTGTGTTCTCTTCCCATTCTTCTTTGTTGGTATATTGTTAAATATCAGGTTTTTCAATGTGCACATATAGAGCATACTTCTAACTAACTCTCATTGATTATATTACGCCTAATGGATCATATGACCAGCTAAAACTCAATCTAAACTTCATCTGGCTCAAAAAATTATTGATTTCCTTTTTCTGCAACTCTAGTGTTGAGTATGAATGAGCCAACTTGTGCTTTTAGTTTAAATTGAACCTTTTTTTTTACCTAGAAACAAAATGAACATCATCATGTTCATCATCCACCTGAATTACTCTAGTGCAAAAATACTCACAAGGAGAAACACTGGTAGTTTGTAAGGTGGAAGCTCGCAGCCATAGATCTTTATCTTTGTGAAATTATGGTATAAATACCAGTCTCCAACTTTTGACTTCTCACTCAAATGCAAAATCTTTTTGATCTCTGTTGAAACTCTGGGAACTACATCACTACTTAACAAACATATTTCCATATACAAAAATTGATTGACAAAATCATTAAAAGAAAATTCTTTAGACGTTTTCTTCACTAAATTGGTCGAATGAATCGTTGACTGTGGTTTGCCTTCAGCATCCAATTCCTGTAAAGGAAAGTTGAATCTTTATGATTGATGATATAAGAATAAGTAAATCAAAATTGGCTAGTTCTTGAACGAACCTTCATCACTAAACTTTAAAAAATGGTCATGAATTTCATCAGACAAAAACTTACTATAAATTAGCAAGATTGAAGATTTTTTACGAGAAGAAAAGACTGATAAAAAGCGCAAAATAACTTTATCTACCCATTGGTCATTGGGATATCCTAACATACAAGATACTAAGGAAATAACCTTCTTACACATCTCAGGGAACATTGCAGAGGGATAAGGTGGGTTTGTATTGGGTAATTCTCAATTTTCTGGTACAAATGACTCAAAGATATGCGTTGTTTGTGAAAAAGAAAGGTTTTGGTAAATATCCATTAGATAATCAGTAGAAAAAGGGTGAAGGGAGTCTCGAGGTTTTAATAGAGGGCTTGAAATATTGACTCAGAGGCTATGTAGAACAAAGTTTCATTATTTTGAGCAATTACAACTCTCTGACTCGGAAGATTTCGAGCTCCACATCAAGTGAAAAATTATGGAAAATGATATGTCCGAGGGAAACAAAATTGGGGTAATAAGGATTCCCAGAGGGAAAACTTGTCACTAGCATCTTGATATTTCTGAAAATTCCAATTTTGAAGTCCATGCAAGTCAAATTTGTAATTGGTCTCCACAATTTTGAAATGGGTGTCAATCAGGGGTTGTTCATCTAAATTAATTACATGTGGTAACAAAGGATTGTCTATAGACACTTTAGATTTTCCTTTATGGCTAGCCATTGGGGAAAAATAAAATTGTTGAGGATGATTGGATAATTACATGTGGTAACAAAGGATTGTCTATAAACACTTTAGATTTTCCTTTATGGCTAGCCATTGGGGACAAATAGAGATGATTGAAAGTTGGTAATCACCAAAATTCACTTGCAGTGTCGTGCTAGAAGTTCTAGTTGTAGGCAGAAATGGCGAAATAATCTCATTTGGAGAGGATAACAACATTTATTTAGGTGATCGTAACAGCTTTTATTTGGGCTAACCATTATTGGCATGGAATTTTTAATGCTCTTTAACATTGGCGGGAGAATTAAGTGGGTTAACGATCACGTGCTATATTTAGTAGAAGGAATGGTGACAACCAACCATATCGGGAAATTGGCAGGAGAATTAGCGTAAGAACTAAGCAGGAGAATTAGCGGAAGGAATGAGTAGTTTGTAGGGGAGGGAGGGACGCGATGGTGGTTTAAGTTTTTGAGCGAAGGGGTACCACATTTCTTAAGAGTATGTCATGTATCAAAGGTGGAGTCGGGCGAAACCGCTCTATGGACCCCCCACCCACCCCACCCTCTTCCATCAACTTTTGGGAATGCAAGGGATCTTGCAATGTGTCAAAGGTTGTTGATCTCCCAATCATGTCCATTAAAAACTACACGAAAGTTAATTTCTCGATGGGTGGTAAATCAAATCAATTTATTACAAATAAAATAATTTCTTTAAGATGTTAAATATAATAAAATAAAGGAGCAAGCATTTAAACTTGCTCGCTAATACTGGGACACAATATTTTTTTTATTATTCTTTTCTCCTTTTTTATCTCTTTCTTTTAATTTTTTTATTTTCTTTTGATTTTCTATTTCTTTTTCTTATTTTATTTATTTCTTTGTTCTTTTTCTATATTTATTTTTATTTATTTATTTTAAATGAAGGAAAATTACAAACTATTACAAGGGTAAAATTGAGTTACATCAGAGGAATGGGAGAGATTCATTGAGTTTGAATCAAACCAATTATTTCCTTGAAATATGAAATCTATCACTTGGAAAAGATGTATGTTCCCCAAGGTACTAGTAGAAAATGAGAAATTAGTGATTAGGTGACTAAAAAAGTTAGTCACTACAGCTTTTCCTAGTGAAATACTACAAAAAATGAGCAATCTTATGTGACCCAAATAAAAACAACTAACATAAATGACTAATTTAGTCCCAAATTAAAATATACAACTAGCTAATAAGTAGTAGAACTAAAAATGGCTAATTTAGTATAGGAACAAAAATACGACTACCTAACAAGTACTACAATAATACGAATTAATTGTTTATGTTAGTCATTTTAATTGTGTCACTTGTACATGAAAGTCCCATTTGAAACTCATTTTAGATATTTTCTTCCTTCACCTTTGGATATTGCATATGGGCAACAAGGAGGAGTGACACAAAATATTACAAGAGATGCCTTGAGGGCTTAAACGTTTGTAGAAAAGATTAGGCATGTCTATCTATAGGTACAAGAGACACTGCAGAAGTTGCAGGAAAGGTATAAGGCCATGCATGATCAACATAGAATAGAGAAATTGTTCAAGGTGGGAGATAGAGTATGGATATAGTTGAAAAAGAAAGTTTGCAAGGGCCTGGTAAGAAAATCAAGGATATGAAGTATGGTCCCTTTGATATACTAGAAAAGGTGGGTGTAATGCATATTGACTCAATTTACCACCATATATGCACATTTACTCATTTGTAGAGAATTTGAAACTCTATGAGCCTTCCATGCCAGATCAAGAAGAGGAATGAGTACTAGCTTCTATGGAGGATTAAGCGCCAGATGCTGAGGAAGAGTTGACAGAAGGTACAATTTTGAAAAAGAGGTCCAAAACTACAAGATAGGGATATCATGACCTCTGTAAAATTGGGTTGAAAGGACAACATCCAAGAAAAGGTAGATGTTACAACATAGAGAATGTGGAGAAAAAATGTCCTCACCTCATTCAATAGAAGCTTTTGGTGACCAAAAGCCTCCAAAAATGGGAACGCATGAAATGGATTGGATCATTATATTTTGTTTCAACCATCTCAATACATTTAGAGTGGAGAAAGTGGAGGAATCATCTTGCATGACTGTTTTTATTAGCGAGACTCGGTTTGGGAAAATGGGGTATGAGAACTTCCACAAGTGTTTTGAGGCATCAAATGATGTTTTTTGGGCATAAAAATTTGTCCCCTTTGTGCACCTTTTCATGTTATTTTACACAGAGATATTTCCAATGGCACAAGAAGTGTACCAACCAGAGTTCACATATGAAAGTTATGCCACTCAGAAATTGACCTTCCTATTTTCACACCCATAATTTGGGAGGATGTTGCATCAACCCTATTATTCATAGAAAAGTGGTTAGCCATGTGATTATGATGAAGAAGATTCTGTATTGTAATTAGTTGAGAGTTGAGGTAGTCAAACCTTACCACCAGAAAGAACCTGTAAAAGATCAACCTAGTTCGAGTGTTGTGAATCAATCATAATCCATGTTTAAAATTGAAGCAAAAGTCGATATCAAGTAGTACCATGGCAATATTGATCCTCTAAAGTTGAATCACTAATTATAGCAATTGAAAGTTTATTTCAACATCTATCAAATTGAGGACGGACAAAATATTCCATTTACATGGCTGAAATTAGAGGGTCATGCACTAACGTGGTGGGATAGCCACACAGAGACCCTAAGGTTGGAGAGAGAACCTCCAATGACTAAGTGGGAGGACTTCAAAACCCTCATTAATTCACAATTTTACAATATTATGTACATAGAGGACCAGTGGATCTAGTGGCACTATGTTAGGAAAAAGTCGAGCCAAAGCATTCAAGAGTACACCATAAAGTTCATAAAGATGGTCATAATGTTGGCTATCCCCCCGAAGAACACATATGTAATCCTCAAGTATTTGGGGAGTCTACACCGCCATCTATAGGAGAAAGTGATGTTTTTCAATCCAAAATCAATGGAGGAGGCTTATGTACAATCATGGTACCTGGAGAACATAGGCTTGAAGAGAGTGTAATCAAGTGGATCAAAGCAGAAGGAGTAGTAGGACACATCTAAGAAGGGGAAGAAAAGGAAAAAGGGGGGCAGGATAAAAACACTGTAGCCACAACACACTAGTGCAATGATCCTAGCAACCACCAAAACGTTAATGGCCATACAAAGGAGAAGTGTTGAAAGTTGCATTCAGAGTTGAACCCAAAGAACAAAAGGAAATATAATAAGAAGAATAATCTCATGGCCACCAACTTGAGTAGCCAAGTTGAAAGCAGCTCAGATGTGGATGAGAAGGTTTTACGTATGTCAGTGCAGAATAAGGTGAATCTAAGTATCCTTCAGCAGCACGAAGAGAAATAAATGACCAAACTCTTCCATATAAATATAAAAGTCACGAAGACAAAGATTGATACCATGTTTGACTCGGGATCATAGTCGAATCTCATTGCAGCAGAGCTAGTCAAGAAGTTGGGGTTGGAAGTTTGTGATCATCCAAACACATATCCACTAGGATGGGTAAATAAGGATGCTCCTCAAGGATGAAAAATCATTCATCATCAATGAGCACAAAGGTAAGCAAAACATTTTGTTGGTAAGTGCCAACCAAGCCAAGAAATCAATAAGCTCCAACAAGAAGTATGTTTTAGTGTTTTTAAGAGAAATTTAGTCTATATAAGAGTCAATAAGAGGAAAGTCATCCCTGGAGAGGTGTACTAAGAAACAGAAACAACGGCTGGAAGAGTTTCTACTGGAATATAGGGATGTTTTCCAAGAGCCTAAAGGACTACCTCCTAAGAGGGAAGTGGAGCATTAGATGAAAAAAATTTTGGACTCTACATTGCCAAACATTGGGCTATATAAGAATTTTGTTAGAGAAGAAAGTGAGGTGAAGAAACAGTTTCAACAACTACTAGAACAGGGTGTCGTTCTATCGAGTACATCACCATGTGGGTCACCCATCATTATTGTTCCAAAGAACAACGGGACATGGAAGATGTGTATAGATTACAAGGCATTGAACAAAATCATGATCAAGAATAGATGCCCCCTGCCCAAGATAGATGATTTGTTGGATTAGTTGCAACAAGAAAATTAATTCACCAAGATTGACTTAAAGTCTTGATATCACCAGGTTCGATTCAAATAAGAACATACCTAGAAGGCTACCTTCAAAACCAAGCAAGGTTTGTATGAGTGGGTAGTCATGCTATTTGGCCTATGTAATTCACCTGCTATGTTTATGATATTTATGAATGATGTATTGCGCTTTTTCATAGATTAATTTGTTATTGTCTATTTTGATGGTATACTAGTATACAATGAACCTCGGAGGAGCGCATATCACATTTGAGATAGTTGTTGGAAACATTAAAGAAACACCAACTACTAGTAAATCTCACAAAGTGTGAGTTTGCATGACAGTATTTTATGTAGCTGGGATATGTAATAGGTGGAGGATAGTTGAAGATAGAACCTACCAAGATGGAGACCATAATGAAATGGCCATTGCCTACTATTTTTTCTGAGGTTATAAGTTTCATTGGGGTAGCACAGTACTTGAAGAAATTCATAGCCTCATTTTTAGTGATAACAACATTGTTCCATGCCATAATGACAAGTGGTATGTGGCAAGAGTTCTAGTGTGGAAAAGGTTAGCAAAGGGATTTCAGGAGCTAAAGAATAAAATTAGTCAATAATAGTTATGGAACTACCAAACTTGCAACATCCCTTTGAAGTTGAGACTATTGCGAGTGAGTACATTATGGGAGTTGTCTTGATGCAAGGAGGAAGGTTTGTATGCTACCATTCTAAAGTATTTCCTGGGGTAGTTCTTAACTACCCTAACTATGACAAGGAGCTTTATTCCATAATGAAAGTTGTAAAGAAGTGGAAGCACTATCTGATAGGAAAGGAGATAGTAATCCACACATATCACTAGTCGTCACAGTACTTGCAGGCCCAAAGTAAGGTACAACAAACTAGACCTTACAAATGCATGGGGTTTCTATAGAAGTTTCATTAGGTAATCAAGTACAAGAAGGAAAACACAAAAATGTTATATGGTATGCTTTCAAGGCCACCCATGTCAAATATCATAGCTTTGGGGACTTTATGCACATGGAGGTATTCACCCATGATGCATATAGACAAGAATAATCAGAGGATGAGGACTTCAAGGAGGTGTTTCAATAGTTGTAGAGTCAAATTCATGTGCATGATAGTAACATAATCGTTGAATACCATCTCCAGGATGGGTTACTCTACATGCTAGATAAGCTATGTGTTCCTAAATGTAAGAGATTGAGTTGAATATTAGAGAGGCTCGCACCTCCAAGGTTGCAGGGCACTTTGGTGTAGGGAAGACCATGGCCAACTTGTAGAGGTATGTGTATCAGCATCAGATTCAAGGGCAGGTAGCTAGGTTCATAAGAGGATGCATGTTTTATTGTACCATCAAGCCTAGCAATAGGAAACATGGTCTATATTGTTGAAAATAGCAACAAGAAATGATAAAAATAGAATCCAAAATATTCCAATTTAATTTGTCCTTAAATTAAATTTTGAATTTTGAATTTAGTCTTAACAACAACTTGGAAAAGATTAATTAATTCATTTTGAATTAATTAGTTGGAGAAATTCAAGTTAGAAGTCTTTCTGAAGTCATGCAAGAGTTTTCCCTTTGATTAAGGAGATAAGATTGAGTTATTACTTAAATCAAGGAGATAAGGTTGAGTTATATTTGAGTTGTAATTAGTTAACTCGGTTTACTGAGTTAAGTCTAGTTAAATTAGTTCCAAAATGTTTGAGGAACTAATAGAGATTTAATAGTTAGTTGATGCATGCATGCATCCAACTAGTGCTACTCAGTTAACTGAAGATTCTCTCATTAGAAACTCATGCATGTCTATTCTGAGACAGACCTAGTTGAGTCAAATGTCAAGGACAATGTACTATCAGTTGCATATGTTTTCCTATAAAGGAAACTCATGCATGCAGAAGGAGATTCATCCTTGAGGATCAACACAATTTTGGAGGATCAGTGTTCCAATTGGTTGAGATTCTTCCACTTGGTAATAGGAGGATCACCCAGGAGAAATTGTGCAAGGAAATAGGAGGCTTGGAGGGTAGAGAGGAAGGCTTGTGAGAAGCCTAGATTGCCTATGAGCATCTGTGAGGATTGCACTGAGAGTTGGCTAGCTGTGAGAGCTAAGGCTTTGTATAATTCCTATGTATTTCCACATTGCATGATAATATAGATGGTGGGGCTTTTAGCTGAGGATTTCCCCTGAGTATTTTATGTGTTTCATGTGCATTGTTTCTTCTTCTTTTGCTTATATTGTTCAACTCTGATTCAACAAGATCTTTAAACTTCCGCAAAGAAAATTGATAGTAGAAGTAGATTATAGTATTTTTCTTTGGTATATTTCATTATCGGGTTAATCTACAGTAAGATTTTCTATATGATCTTAGAGGTAGATCTGTAGACAAAATTTCTACATGGTATCAGAGCCAAGTTTATCAGAGGAGTGAACAGTATACGGAGAAGAGAATTTGAAGTTTAAATTTTGGGGTTGCGGGTGCAAATCGAATTCATATCATACTTCAAGGTTGATCAATGGCACTCTATGGTTATTCTCATGGAGGGAAGAAGGGTGACAAGTCTAAAGTAAGATGCTTTAATTATCACAAGATGGGACATTATGCGCCTAATTTCCATTGAAGAAGTCCAAGAAGGGATCCTCGGAAGGATCCGAAGGTGAGGCATTAGCCTCTCAGTTTGAAATGGACTTTACTCTCATCGCATGCATGGTGACATCAATGATGGGTTGTGTTTGGTATCTTAATAGTGGAGCCTCATTCCACATGACCAGTGATAAAAGTTTATTCAATGCCTTGGAGGAGAAAGACCTCAATATGCACATAGAGATGGGTGACAACGAAAGATATAATGTTTCAGGAGTGGGCACGGTTGCTTTTTAGAGGGAGCATGGAGCTCCTATCACCTTGATAGATGTGAAATATGTGCCTAGACTGAAGAAGAACTTGGTATCAGTTGCGGTATTGGAAGACCATGGATATGATGTGTTTTTAGTAAGGGAAAGGATTTCCTTAGACACATCACCATGAGACAGGTGAAACAGATTGGTTCACGAGTTAAGAACTTGTATGCTCTTGAGGTTGAAGATGCATGAAAAGCCTTGAGGAGAAAGGCAAATGTTAGAGACTTGGTGGTTGAGAGGGAGAGTAAATTACCTCTCAACATACAGTCCCAGAAGAAGTCTCAGACAATTGTGGAGGAGCCAAAATTGAAGTGGGCAGAGGGATCACATGTAGCCATACCTCCAAGTGTGAGGTGGGGTGATGTGGAGTGATAGTCCCAAGAAGGCTAAAATTGGGCAGGGTCCATTAAGAGGTTTTATCTCATAGATCATACCTTTCTATGGGAGCCCAAAGTACATAGTAGTGGGAGGAATCAGTGGGATTGATGAAATCAGATATCAAAGTGACAGAAGCTAGAGCAATCAGATACTGAAGAGCGTAGAGAAGGATTGACAACAGTGCAGAAAGGCAGAGTCAGCAAAAGCCCAAATTTTTCAGTTGACAAAGGCAATAACAGTCAGAGACTTTGATGACAGATGCATCATACTAATTCAGGTTGGATGTTTTTTTGCTTCTAGAGTTGCTAGAGCAACAACACTAGAGAGAAGTGTTGCATGCATGACATTCCAAAGGTTCAAGATCGGGATCGAGTTGAATTCCTTTCTTGTTGAGAGGGAGTGTTGAAAATAGCAACAAGAAATGATAAAAATAGAATCCATAATATTCCAATTTAATTTTTCCTTGAATTAAATTGTGAATTTCGAATTTAATCTTAACAAAAACTTGGAAAAGATTAATTAATTAGTTGGAGAAATTCAAGTTAGAAGTCTTTCTAAAGTCATGCAAGATTTATCCCTTTGATTAAGGGGATAAGATTGAGTTATTCCTTAAATCAAGGAGATAAGGTTGAGTTATATTTGAGTTGTAATTAGTTAACTCAGTTTACTGAGTTAAGTCCAGTTAAATTAGTTCCAAACTGTTTGAGGAAATAGTAGAGAGTTAATAGTTGAGGCATGCATGCATCCAACTAGTGCTACTCAGTTAATTGAAGATTCTCTCATCCGAAACTCATGCATGTCTATTATGAGAAAGACCTAGTTGAGTTAAATGTCAAGGACAATGTACTATCAGTTGCATATGTTTTCCTATAAAGGAAACTCATGCATGCATAAGAAGATTCATCCTTGGGGATCAGTGAAGTTTTGGAGGATCAGTGTTCCACTTGTTTGAGAGTCTTCCACTTGGTAATGGGAGGATTACCCAGGAGAAACTGTGCAAGGAAATACGAGGCTTGGAGGGCAGAGAGGAAGTCTTGTGAGAAGCCTAGACTGCGTATGAACATCTGTGAGGATTGTACTAAGAGCTGGCTAGCTGTGAGAGCTAAGGCTTTGTATAATTCCTGTGTATTTCCACCTTGTATGATAATACAGATAGTGGGGTTTTTAGCTGAAGCTTTCCCTGGAGTATTTTATGTGTTTCATGTGCATTGATTCTTCTTCTTTTGGTTATATTGTTCAGCTCTAATTCACCTAGATCTTTAAGCTTTCGCAAAGCAAATTGATAGTAGCAATAGATTATAGTATTTTGCTTTGGTATATTGCATTATTGGGTTAATCTATAGTTATATTTTATATATGATCTTAGAGATAGATTTGTAGATAGAATTTCTACATATATCATCCCTTATATGTACCTACTCATCCTTAGTTTCCATGGACTTTGTGGGAGTTTTACCAACAACCAGGAAGGGACATGACTACCTATTCGTGTTAGTTGATAGGTTCGGAAAGATGTGTGTTTTGTTTCCCTTTAAAAAGACAATTAGTGGGAAAGAAGTAGAAAACTTGTTCTTTGGAAATGTTTGGGTGCACTTTGGGATACTAAGGAGCATCATTTTAGATAGGGATACAAAATTTCTTAATGCATTATATACTACATTTGGGGAAAATTTAAAAACAAAGGTTAAGAGATCTAGAGAATTCAATCCACAAACAAATGGGAAAACAAGAGTAGTCAAGAGGAATTTGGTGCAGATTCTAAGGGGATACAACTAAAAGCATATAAAGACCTGGGATGAAAATATGGTATATATACAAGATTCTTGCAACAGAGTAATACATATTTCGACATGAAAATCCCCATTTGTAATATGCTTTGGATATTTATCACCTTCACCTTTAGATATTTCATATGGGAACGAAGGAGGAGTGAGGGAAGATCTTATAAGAGATGCCTTGAGGAATAAAAATTTCATAAAAAGGATCAAGCAAATCCATCTACAAGTACAAGAGACACTACAGAAGTCGTAGGAATAGTATAAGTCCAACCATGATCAGCATAGAATAGAAAAATTGGTCAAGGTGGGAGACAGAGTATGGCTACAGTTGAACAAGGAAAGGTTGCATGGGCCTAGTAATAAAATTGAGGTATGCCCCCTTCGAGATACTAGAAAATTTGGGTGACAACACCTACCAACTCAGCTTACCACCATATATATGTATTTATTTAGTTGTGAATGTAGATAATTTGAAACTTTATGAGCCTTCCATGCTAGATCAGGAAGAGGAATAGGTCCTACCTTCTATGGAGGATTTGGCACTAGATGATCAGGTAGAGTTTACAAAAGATATAGTTTAGTATAAGTGATCTAGAACTACAAGACGAGGGTAGCATGACCTTTGGCAAATTGGGTTAAACAGACAACTTCTAGGCAATGCTAAATGGTACACTGGGGAGAAGGTGGAGGAAAATTTTCCTCACCTCATTTCGTAGAAGATTTTGGGGACCAAAATCCCAACAAAATGGGGAGGTGTGATATGGATTGGATATTTATATTGTTTTTCATCCATATCAATGCATTCAGAACGGAAAAAGTGGAGGAATCAGCTCACAAATTGTTTTTAACAGTGGGACCTAGTTTACAAAAATAGGGTAACCTTCCGAGAGAATTTTGAGACATCAAACGATGTTTTTTGGGGGTTAAAATATGCCAATTTTGTGCACCTTTCACACTATTCTACACACAAATATATTTCCAACAACGTAAGAAGCATGTGATTCAGAGTCTGTATGCGATAGTTATGCCACTCAGAAGTTGAACTTCTTGTTTTCACACCCATATTTTGGGAGGATACTGCATCACCCCCCATTATTCATGGAGAAGGGGCTAGTCATGTGATTAATATGAAGAATACTCTATATTGTAACTGTGGTTGAGAGTTGAGGTAGTGAAACCTAACCACTAGAAGTAACCCATAAAAGATCAACCCAATTCGAGTGTTGTGAATCAATCACAGTCTTTGTTTAAAATGGAAAGAAAAGTCAATATCAAATCATACCACGGTGATATCGATGATATAAAGTTGAATCATTGGTTGCAACAACTGGAAGTTTATTTCAACATCCATCATATTGAGGAAGGATAAAATATTTCATTTGTGTGACTGAAATTAGAGGGCCATGCACTAACTTGGTGGGAGAGCCACACAAAGACCTTGAGATTGGAGGGAGAGCCTCCAGTGACTAGGTAGGAGAACTTCAAAACCCACATTAAGTCACATTTTTACCATATTGTGTGCATAGAGGACCAATGAATCTAATGGCACTACTTCAGGAAAAATTTAGGCCAACACGCGCAAGAGCACCCCACAAAGTTCAGAAAGATGGCCATAATGTTGGGTATCTCCCCAAAGAAACCAGATGTATCCCTCAAGTATTTAGGGGGTGTAAACCACCATCTGTAGGAGAAATTGATGTTTTTCAAGCCCAAATTAGTGGATGAGGCTTTTGTATAGGCTCAATACCTAGAGAACATAGGCCTAAAGGGAGTGCATTCAAGTGGATCAAAGCAGAAGGAGAAACAAGATGCTTCTAAGGATGGGAATAATAAGCTAAAAGGGGGAAGAGATAAAAAGAAGAAAACCACAACAAACCATTTCAAAGATCCTAGCAACCAATGCAACCACTAAAAAATTAATGGACATACAGAGGAGAAGTGTTGGAAGTTGCATCCAGAGTTGTACCTGTTAGTGTCAATATTTGCATACCTCCATCAAGGATCAAAATTTGCTCATTTCATTTTCATTTTAGGGGTCCCATACTGAAATTTTTACATCATTTCATTAGGTCATGTCAAATTGATCCACTGATGGTTGTCTTCTCTTCAAAAAATCTAATTTTTCCCTCATAGAGTTTACTTGCTGACCCTTCTTCAGGTTGTCTTCAGTTATGGTTTCATGGTCAATTTGCAATCATGCGTTCATTAGGTTATAGGGCATGTTTTCATTAGATATTAGGATTTCATTTCCATGATCAAGAGCATGATTTAAAAGTGTAAATAAAGGTCGGCAAGGGTATGAGGATGATAAATAAGTCAAGCATGATGGCTTGTGGGTCATAGTCACTATATATCATTATCTTTTAACCTAATGTAATTTTCACCAAACCAAGTGTTTTGTGTTAATTTGTATTTCTTATGTAATTTTAAGTCACTTTATGTAATAAATGATCATAGCTGCACCAAAGCATCTCTCCTTGTTGCAAGACAAAGAAACACTGCAAAAATCAATTCAAATTGAGCATTATCCACTTGAAGGAAACCAAGAAGAAAAGGCATTAAAAACAAATTTTTTGAAGAAGGTCAAGAAACATTAGAAAGTGGGTTTTTCAAGTGAAAATTTAAAATTTACACTTATATAAGCTCTCACATTTCAATTTCAAGTTCATCATTCTCATTTGGAAAGCAAGAAGTCGAAAAGTGAGGAGAAGAGGAAAGGTTGAGCGAGTTTTGGGCGAAGGAGACTTGGCGCTACACATAGGCAGACTGGCGATGTGCATTTCAGGCAGGCAGGGCTGGTGCTATACGTTGAGAACTTGGCACTCCGTGTTGAGGCCTGGCGCTACACGTCTGGCAAATTTCCTAGTGTAATTTTACATTGCACTGCGCTTCTGGAACCGGTGTTGCGCATTGAGAAAAAGGGCCAGAAAGCCCTCAAAACTTCAAGAAACTTCAAAATTACTCTCTCTTACCTTCCTTGCAAGTAAGTTGACCTCCCTCACTATAGTTTTGGTTTGCATTTCAAACTTTTAAACATCATCCCCCATGGGGAATATGAAACCCTAAATTTTCCTCTAGTTATGCCTAAAACCCTAAACCCCCATTGTTCCTCCTATCACCTATCACTACAACTCTAAACTCTTTCCCTATCCCATTATCCCTTTATCCCTATTCCATAACATCCCCATCCCTTTATCCCTCTTTCCCAAGGGAAATTTCTCAAACAAAACAAGCCCTCCTTCTCATTTTTATCATTCCTACTCACTCATTCATTTTCTACCCCATAAGCTCATCTCCCATCCCCTCTCTCCTAAAACCCTTTCACTCATTCCCTTCATACAACCTCAAGCCTTGCAAACATGGAAAAAGAGGACCGAGACTATGAGGAGGAGGAAAACACAGGCAATGACACTTCAACAAATAGAGCTAGGCTTTAGATAAAACCACACAAGGCAAGCAGAATTATCAGAGAAGAGCCATCAAACCTTAGAGAATTGCAGGCCTCTCAATTGGCTGTCACGTGTTTCAGATATCTTGACTGCTATGACTTCTGTGAGAAGGTAGAGAGAGTTCAACATCACCCTGAGCTCACCAAACTTTTTGTAGCTCATCTTCAGGGCAACAAGGTGACTCTTGCTGGGGTAACATTCACCATCTCACCCTCCATCATTTCAGATGCAACCAGGATTCCAAATCTAGGGGAGAAGTGGTACAAGGCACAAGACCTGGATGAACATTATTATGAACCTTAGATCAAACATCGGTACAGAAATGAGGTGAAAAGACTTTTTCCATTCAGATTTCTTAAAGACAAGTATGTCCCCATGATGAAAATCATCATGAAATATTTCAAACCTTATATCAAACCCAGGTATAGAAATGAAGTGAAAAGACTTTTTCCTTTCAGATTTCTTGAAGACAAGTATGTCCTCATGATGAAAATCATCATGAAATATTTCACTTGTGAGGGTAGATTTTCCAGGCTATACACCTGTCACATCAAGCTTCTCATGCATTTTACCAGAGTGAGGATGTTAAACCTCCCATATTTCTTGTTCAGGAATATTGAGAAGATGGCCCATTTTGTGCAGAAAAAGCCATACCCTCAGCAGATGAGAAGTCTCTATCATTATTCCCTGATCAAGATCATTGTGATTTATCATCTTAGTCTCCTCAACATCTCTTGGGAGACATTTATTGCTCATGACATCTTCAGGGGTCCTCAAATTCCTCCACTAGTGTCTCAAGAAGCAGCGGACCTTCTAGCAATGCTCAAGGGAAAACAGATGAGGAAGCCAAAGAGACTAGAGCTACTAAGGTGCTCGAGACCTTCATGACATATCAGAGGGGCACAAGGAGATTATTTGCAGCTGATAGGAAATTTTTTTCTCCACGGAATGTGGAAGGGACCTTGCCTTCTTCAGAAACCCATAGGTAAATGCTTGCTCCACAGGGTGTGGAAGGGGATATCGATGTAGAAGCTACAAAAAGGGAAAGAAGGATGTTGGAGGAAATTTTTTATGATGAGGAGGAAGAGAGAGACTTTGATTTGGCAGAGCATGATGAGCCTAAGCAGCATGATACTCAAACTATTGACTTAGAGGCTCAGGATGAAGAAACAATAAAGGACATCATCATTCAGGGAAAGAAGGCTCAATTCCAAGCATTGATGGACAATTTGGAGAGAGCTAAGTATGTCATCACATACTTGGAACAAGAAAACAAGTAGTTGAGTGACAAGCAGGTCCTCATGGAGCTGGAACTTCTCAAGGTAAAACGACAAAGTAGCAAGGAGGCACTGGTCACCTTGTCTCCTATTGAGAAGGAAATTGAGGATGATAGGGAGACTTGGCTTGAGAGAGTCAATTTTCACCTTGAGAAGCTGCTACAGAAGGCCAATGGAGACAATCATATGATCAAGCACATGGCCTACCATTATAGGACCCAAAACAAGATTTGCAACATGAGAGTCAAAAAGATGAAAGCTAGGCTAAGGCAGGCTCTGAAAGGAAAAATGGAGGATGATAGGCGTAGGTTTCTTGATGAAGCTTCTTGGCTCATCAGGACACTTGATGATTGTGCTTCTCACCAATTTTGGGCAAGTTTGGAGGAAATTTTTTTATTTGCAAATTTTGAAATTCTACACACAGGAAAACTTCCAGTGGCGCTGTGCTTTTCCTAGGGGAACCTCATGCACAAATGGTTTGAATTTTTTTATTCATAGCGATGAGGACATGCACCCTATGGATTTTCTAAGTTTTTGGGACAGAACTAGTCCACCAAAAGGTCAAAAAACACACTAAAAATGACCTTTCTGCCACTCTACACACAAAAGTAGTCTTGGGAGAATCACGTTTTGAGGGGTCAAATGAGCCTCAAATGAAGAAATTATAGGTTTTTTTAAATTAGACTTGCATACATTTCCAATGAGCTATCATGAGCTCAATTTGGATGTCGGCAAGGCCTCCAAAAGGGACCTGAAAGTGGCGTTATTCGTAGGGCAGTTTTTCCATAGGATTGCTAGTTTTCCATTTTTTGACTGTGTTAATGGATTTTCTCTCATGGAGGATGTTTTACTGATGTAAATGATCACTTGAAATGCAAATATTATGGATAATTATTAGTATAGGATAGATTCATTGCTTTAAAAGTAAATTTGAGCTCAAATGAATCAATTTTTCACTTTTTAGAGGTAAGCTGTTAAGATGCCTATATTCTTGTTTCTTGTTCAATGTTGGTTAGATTAGCTCCTTATCTTAGGGATTCGACCCCTGAGGATGGGAGGATGTTGAAACAAAGCCTATATCTTCTTCTTCTTTCTCATGGTAGAGTGTTGGACTCAGTTGGATGCTCAGACCTTGATTGTACACCATTTGTGTAACAATTTTGTAGGAGATTAATAAGAATTGCAGCTACTTTTATGGGATCCATGTGGTGTGGAGTTTTAGTACAGTTTCTTATTTTGTGATCATATGATAATTTGTTTTGTATACTTTCTTTAAAAATCTCATTCCTTCTAAGTGAATGCTTTCAATTTGATAGGCAGAATTCATTACATCAGTGCTTTGCTTTGGGAAAACATTCACCATTTCATGTTTTCTACAGTCTAGGAAGGATCCATGGTTTTCACATGCTCTTCTTAGCTTCTCACCAGTCTTAAACATCTCACCCCATCAAGCCCTAGAGCGCTAAACCTTATGCATACCTTGCCCCATTGAACACCCTACAACTCTGACCTAATTCCGTAGACCTAAACTATCTAGATCCTCCTGATCCAGTGAAACCCCTTCAAAATCCAATCAAAACTTTGTGCTACTATACCTAGCATAAAATCCTTTTCCTAATCCAATCATCTTGGCTAAGATCTTTACGGAGATATCTCTCTCCTGGACTAGTAGGGCTAGCTACTTGGCTAAGCGTGGTTTTTGGTTACCCTGGCATTGCCTTCCTTCAGCCTGAGGTTCAATCTAGGTGTTAACATAACTCGAAGAAAAAAAAAGAAAGATATAAGAAGAAGAATCTCATGGACACTAATTTTAGAAACCAAGTTGAAAGAATCTTGGATGTGAATGAGAAGGTCGTTTGTACATTACTGTAGGAGGAGGTGAATCTAAATAGCTTTCAGTAATAGGAAGAGAAAGAAATGACGAAACTCATCCATATAAAGATACAGGTCAACAATACAAAGATTGATGTTTTGTTTAACTCAAGATCATAGGCGAATTTGATTGTCATTAGAGAAATTTTGAGATCTAAATGGGCCTCCTAGGGAATATTATAAAATAATAGTGGAAATAATAAAATAATATTAGATTACATCATGAATTTTAGAGGGAAAAAAGAAAAAAATGCTTTTTCAACTCATATTTTCAACTTATCTCCATACGGTTTTACTCAATTTTCAAGCAAGAGAACTCGTCATATGCATAATTTAATTACTCATCTAAGGAGCACACATGTTGCATATTTTCGATGTATTCTACTACACAAAAATGAGAAATACATGAAAAAGCATGATTGCAATCACGTTTTTCATGTATTTCTCATTTTTCGTGTAGCAGGGTTCATCGAAAGTATCCAAAATGAGTACTCCTTAGATGAGGAATTAAATTTTGCATCCAATGAGTGCTCTCATTTATGTTAGATGATCCAAAAATACTTTTCTATCATAGGTTATAAAATTAGAATAAAATAATTATTAATTTAAGATATTAAATTAATAATTATTATTCTAGAATGTTTAATTATTTAATGGAGACTTTAGAATTAGCATATTGTTGTAACTAGATATGACTCTCCAAATGTGTCGTATCTTAGGCTCTATTTTAGGAGACTAGTTAGCTAGTTGGTTTGAATATCATGTATTGTAAATGGACACTTGTTATTTAATAAGTGATCCATAATTAGAGGTAGTTAGGACATGGAGCTTATAAATAGCTCATTGCAAGAGTGTTTGGTTGTTTGGGTGTAAGCTCTTGCAAATCAATTATGTAATTATTTTTTCTTGATTAATAAAATTATGTGTCTGAGGACACTTCTGCCATTAATTTAAAATTTGAGTAAACCCATAGGGAGATAAATTGAAATTATGAATTGAAATGTAGTTTTTTATTTTTATTTTTTTTAACTTTTTACTATTTTTTTCCAAAAATGGTGAATCATCCCCCAAGGTTGACATCATCATCGTGAATCCTATTGGTTCTTATAAAGTTGATTTTGATTGTACATTTTTGTTTTGAGGTGAGCAAATATGGCCAAGAAATTTGGGTTGGAAGTTCCTGATCATCCAAACCTACATCCACTGGGATGGGTAAATAAGGATGCAAAGCTGAAGATAACAAAAAAGTGCAAAATTAGATTCACTATCAGTGTTGATTTTATTTGATGAAATAGATCTAGACATGGTTCCCCTTGATGTATGTGGATTCGTGTTTGGGAGTGTTAGCTCTGCTACATACTACAGCATTTGGAGGACCAAATACCAACTTGGCCAGGTGTTTATGCTAAAAAGAGCTCGCAGCAATATGTTTTCTTCTCCTCCTTCATGTTCCTTTTTACTCTCATAACCCCCCCACTAGCCATGTTCTCCTACAAAACTCAGCATAAACTCTTTTCCTTAAGCATCAGGCGCTTAACTCGCGAACCTGCACCCATATAACCCTTCACCTTAATCCCCATCATCGATCGCACATCACCCGATCCGATGGTCCCTGCCGCGAATAACCTACACCACCGCTTCCTTCACCATCCGATCTACTTCGCCACGATTGGACGGTGTTCGCACCTCCTGATCCCACAAACTACTCGTGCTTTAACCCACAGAGAAAGTAGTTTCCCTCCCATCATATCTGCCATGTGTCGTGCGCCTATTGTATCGCTTCCCCGCATACGTTTACCGCCCATCCCCCGTAGGCAGTGCGATCAATACCACTCACCACCGAAACTTCTCACTCTGCTCATTAATCCCCGTGCAACTTCCACCCCTGATCACCGTCGGATCTGTTCGCCCGAGATCTGATGGCTCTCGATCGTCTACCCTACTTCTGCCAGATTCTTCTCGCCGATAGATCTTCGCCGTCCATGCGAGATCCAACGGCCTGTGATATCCCCACTCCCACTTCTCCCGATATCCCCTGTAAACTGATCTGCGTCGTCGATCTGCACAATCCGATGGCCAGCTTTGTTCCTTCAGTTTGTTCGTCTGCATGCCATGAAGTCAAAGTTTCGTAACTGCTCTGTGCATTTGAAGGACGAGCCTGATCAGTCCTCAGTACCATTTATAACAGAATGTCAACTACCTCATTCAAGAGCAGCATGGCCGAGGGACGAGAAAGAAGAAATTCGCAACCAACAGTTATGGAATTTCACACATATTACACTCCACCTGATCAAGAAGTACATTAGAGTATCAGAAAAGATCAATTTCATTCATTGAAGCAGCAGATCGTAGTAGAGACCCATACTAGATAATTAAAGTGGTTGGTGGTCAATTATGACTCATCCACGCGTAGAATAGTAGAGCATTTTTGTAATCAAGCTCTATATATACCCCGATCACAGATGTGATGAGGGTTGATGGTTCTCGTTTTGATGTAAGGTTCAACTTATGGAGACTGTAACTACTTTGATACTTGTAGTGTCTGGTCTTCACTTTCAGCTAATACAAGTTTCTTTTGCTATTAATTTCTCACTTTCCACTTCTTCTCTATTCTAGGCTGTGCCTGTTATACATTTGTTCATGTGCTCTTGATATTTAGCATTAGAGGGGTTTTCATCC
>APFE030636353.1:34233-49120 GCA_000404065.3 Pinus taeda
AATTTAAGGCTCTGGTGGAAAACTAGACAGAGAAGAAGATAAAGGTGTTGAGGACAGATAACGGTGGAGAGTTTTGCAGCAAGGAATTTGAAGAATTATGTAAGAAGTGTGGTATAGCACAATAAAACACTACTCCATGCACACCTGAGCAAAATGGAGTTGCAGAAAAAATGAACAAGACATTGATGTAAAGGGAAAGAAGCATTCTCTTTGGTGTCAGATTAGGACAAGAGTTCTGGGCAGAGGCGGTGGAGACAACATGTTACCTGGTCAACATATCACCTTCATCAACGTTGTAAGATAAAACTCCACAAGAGGTAAGGACTGGTAAGAAACCCTCTCTTTCACATCTGAGGGTATTTGGATGTGATGCATATGTACATGTTCCAAAGGAGAAAATAACGAAGTTGGATAGTAAATCTAAAAAGTGCATCTTTATTGGGTATAAGAATGGTTTAAAGGGTCATAAGCTTTGGAACCCAATAACAAGGAAGGTTGTCTACAACTGAGATGTGGTGTTGAGAGAGGTGAAATATGATATTAAACATGAAGTCCCATCAAAGGAACCTGAGAATATAGAGTTTGAGCTAAAGGAGGAAGAATCAGGCTCTATAGTAGAGGAGGAATCAGAAGATGAATAGCCACAAACTCTAGGTGTGAGAAGATCAGTTCGAGAAAGAAAGCAACCAAAAAGATATAGTCCATCTGCTTTTCGTTCAAATTTTTTTATTATATATTACTGGTGATGATTCCAGAACTGTGAATGAAGCAGTAGATTCAGAGGATGGAAAACTTTGGAAAGATGCCATGGTTGTTGAAATGGAATCTTTGCACAAAAATGAGGCTTGGGATCTGGTGGAGTTGCCGGCTGGAAGGAAACCCATTGGCAGCAAATGGGTGTTCAAGAAGAAGTCAAATGCAGAAGGAAAGGTGGAGAAATACAAAGCTCGGTTGGTAGCAAAAGGTTATTCCCAAGTGCCGAGAATTGATTTTGGTGATATTTTTTCTCCTATTGCCAAGGTAGCTTTTATTAGATCACTTTTATCTGTTGTTGTTATTTGTTATTTTGAGGTAGAACAGATGGATGTGAAGACAACATTTCTTCATGGGGATCTGGAAGAGCAAATATACATGAAGCAACCTGAAGGTTTTGTGGTGAAGGGTAAGAAAGAACTGGTATGCAAGTTAAAAAAGTCTCTGTATGGGTTAAAACAGTCACCAAGGATGTGGTATCAGAAATTTGATATATTTATACGGGGACTTGGCTTCTCCATAAGCAAAGCAAATCACTGTGTGTATTTTAAATTAATTGATGACGTTGTTATTTATTTGGTCTTGTATGTGGATGATATGTTGGTGGTTGGAAATGACAAAGAAATTATCCAGGATTTGAAGACCCAATTTTCCTCCAAATTTGACATGAAAGACCTTGGTGCTGCAAACTATATTTTGGGCATGGAAATTAAAAGAGATCGGGCAAAGAGGAAGCTCTGGTTAAACCAGAGGAAGTATGTCGAGACAATATTGCAGAGGTTTAATATGCAAGATAGTAAACCAGTGAAGGTTCCTATTCTTTTAGGTGTAAAGTTATCTATTGAACAGTGTCCTACGACACAAGAAGAGGAAGAGGACATGACGCGTGTTCCATATGCAAGTGCAGTCGGTAACCTGATGTATGTGATGGTTTATACTAGACTAGACATTGCACATGCAATGGGAGTATTGAGCAGGTTTATGTCAAAACCAGGCACGAAACACTGGACAACAGTGAAGCAGGTTTTAGGGTATTTGCGTGGCACTAGTGATTATGGCTTGTGCTAGCAAGGAAGACTAGGGTTGGACAGAGTGTTGGATATTCGTAGCTTTGTTGATGTAGACTGGGCTGGAGATCTGGATCAAAGAATATCTATAAGTGGGTATGTGTTTAACCTATTTTGAGGTGCAATTAGTTGGATGAGTAAGAAAAAATATGTAGTGGCACTATCAACTACAAAGGTAGAATACATGGCAGCCACTCATGTAAGCAAGGAAGTAGTTTGGTTGCAAATATTGTGTTCAAGTATGGGGTTAGTACAGGGAGATATAAGGATAGATTGTGACAGCAAAAGTGCAATTTTCTTGGCAAAGAACCCTACTTATCATTCAAAGACAAAACACATTGATGTTCAATATCACTTTGTGAGGAATATTATAGAAGACAAAAAGGTGTTGCTGGTAAAGGTGGACACTTTGAAGAATACTGCAAATGCATTGACAAAATTTGTGAGCTCGGAGAAGTTCTCTTGGTGTAGAGAAACAATGGGAATTTCAAGGTTAGATAAATGACTAAGCTCTCCTGTGGCCCCCTGTGGAAAGAAAACAAAAAGTGGGAGAATGTTGGGTTGTGTTATATTCTTTCCATGATTAGCCCATGAAGTTAACTAGGGGACTAGAGGGGGCACAGATCCCCCCCCTTTATTGCGCCAATTACGCAGTGGGGGGGGGGCCCTTGTTTGGGGCTTGAGGGGGGCGAGTAGCCCCCCTTTGTGGGGTCTAGGGCAACGCCCCTGAGAAATATTTTTTGGACCCTATATTAGGTTGGGCGAACCTACCTATGGTTTTGTGCATGGTTTTTCACACATGGTTTTGGACACGATGGTTTTTGGTCCATGGTTTTTGAACGCGATGGTTTTTAGTCCATGGTATTGGATACTTTGGCATGTATAAATATGTATTGTAACATTGAAAGGAACATAATGAAAAATCAGTCTGGTAGTCCCAGTTTTGGGATTCAGGGGAAAATCTCTTTGTATATGTGTTTTATCTATTATGTTCTCGCATTTGTTTATTTTTTGTTGTTAGAATTTGTATGCAGGTAATTTCTGTATGGGGTTAAAACCTACAAAGAAGTGGAAGCACTATATGATGGAAAAGGAGATAGTACTCCACACAAATCACTAGTCATTATCGTACCTTTAGGCCCATAATAAGCTACAAAAGATCAAGCATTACAAGTGGATTGGGTTTCTACAGTAGTTTCATTTGGTGATCAAGTACATGAAGAAAACACAAACAAGTTGGTTGATATGCTTTCATGGCCACCCACATCAAATATCACATCTTTGGGGACACTTATGGACATGGATCCATTCACCCATGATATATACACATAAGCATATTCATAGGGTGAGGACTTCAAGGAGGTGTTTTAGTAGTTGCAGAGTCAGAGTCACGTGCATGATGGTGACAATATTTTTGACTATCATCTCCAGGATGAGTTACTCTACATGTTGGATAAGTTATGTGTTCCTAAAGGTGAGAGATTTCCACTTATCAGAGAGGCTCACAACTTTAAGGTTGAAAGGGCACTTTGGTGTAGGGAAGATTGTGGCCAACATGCAAAGGTATGCGTATTGGCCCAAGATGCAAGAGCAAGTAGTTGGGTTCATAAGAGGATGCATTATTTTTTTACCAACAAGCCTAGAAACAAGAAATAGGGTCTATATCATCCCTTACCTATACCTACTTGTCCTTGGGAAATCATTTCCATGGACTTTGCAGGAGGTTTACCAGTGACCAGGAAGGGACATGACTACCTTTTCAGGTAGTTGGTAGGTTCAATGAGATGTTTGTTCTGATTCCCTATGAAAAGACCATCAGTGGGCAAGAAGCAATAAACTTGTTCTTTGGACATGTTTGGGTACACTTTGGGATACCAAGGAGCATCACTTCAGATAGGGATACAAGATTTCTTAGTGAATTATAGACTACATTGTGGGCGAATATGGACACAAAGTTGAAGAGATATAGACCATTCCATCCACAGAACAATGGGCGAAGAGAAGTAATCAAGAAGACTTTGATGTAGCTTCTAAGGGGATACAACCATAAGAATCCGAAGACCTGAGATGAAAATATGGTATATATACAACATTCCTACAATAGAATAGTCAATACTTCTACAGTTAAGTCCCCATTTGAAACTTGTTTTGAATATTTCTTTCCTTCACCTTTGGATATTGCGTATGGGCAACAAGGAGAAGCAAGGGAAGATCTTACAAGAGATGCATTTAGGGTTGAAAATTTTGTAGAAAAGATCAGTTTAATCCATCTAAAGGTACAAGAGACACTACAAGAGTCACAAGAAGAGTATAAGGCCAGGCATGATTAGCATAGCAAAGAAAAAGCATTCAAGGTGGGAGACATAGTATGGCTACAATTGAACAAGGAAAGGTTGCGAGGCCCTGGTAAGAAAATCAAGGCTCTGAGGTATGGTCCCTTTGAGATACTAGAAAAGGTGGGTGATAATGCCTATTAAATCAATTTACCACCATATATGTGTATTTAATTAGTTGTGAATGTAGAGAATTTTAAACTCTTTGAGCATTCCATGCTAGACCACAAAGAAGAACAAGTCCTATATTTTATGGAGGATTTGGCACCAGATACTCAAGCGAAGTTGAAAAAAGATACATTTTTGCAAGAGAGGTCTAGAACTACAAGAAAATGACAACATGACCTTTGGTGGATTGGTTTGAAAGGAAAACTTCAAAGAAAAGCTAAATGTTACATTGTAGAGAAGGTGGAGGAAAAATTTCCTCACCTCATTTAGTAGAAGCTTTTGGGGACCAAAAGCCTCCAAAAATGGGGAGGTTTGATTTAGATTTGATCATTATATTATTTTTCATCCATGTCGATGCATTCATAGTGGAAAAAATGGAGGAATCAACTCACGGGATTGTTTTTACCTATGGGACCTAGTTTGGTAAAACGGGGTTTGAAACCTTCCGGGAGCATTTTGAGGCACCAAACGACATATTTTGGGGGTAAAAATTTGTCATAAAAGTGTACCTTTTTATGCTCTTCTACACACAAACTTATTTCCAATAGCACAAGAAGTAAATTAATCAAAGTTCGTATGCAAAAGTTATGCCACTCAGAAGTTGCCCTTCTTGTTTTCACACCCACAATTTGAGAGGATGCCACATCAACCCCCATTATTCATGGAAAAGCAACTATCCACTTTCCACTTGATAATGATGTAAAAGACTCTAGAAAATTCAATATGGTAACTTTGGTTAAGAGTTGAGGTAGCCAAACTTAACCACCAGTAAGCTATCAAAATGTGTTATAACCAAGCCACTAGGAGGAAGAGGCATTCCATTCTTTTGGGTGCATTTGTTTCGTGTTTAAGAAAAAATAGCTAATATGGATAGGAGGTAGAGCACACAGAGAGGATTTGTGCATTATAGCAACCCATGGGCCACATGCCATACTTCTTTGTACTTGCATCCATATTTCTAGACAAAGAAAGAGAGTGGAGCGACCTCACCTTCCAAATAGGTCTTCTCCCCACAATGGGTCATATTTTTAGGGGTCAACAACAAAATTAAGTAGGCGAAAATTTTGCCAATTCTAGCCACTGAAAACTATCGTTGCAAAGTGCCAAATTGTTGTCTTGTTAGTGGCTGCCAAATTTAGCTACTCTTCCATATTTAGATGGGCTCCAAATTTAGTTGGTGCTCTGCTAACTTTAGCTAATAGGCCAAGTTGACCAAAACTTTGACTAGACATAACTTTCGCATACAATGTCGGATTGAGGTGTCTTTTGCGCCATTGGAGATATTATGATGAGATTTTAGATCTAACCTCAGTTGCATGAAAATCAATGAAATTTTTTTTTTCAGCTTTTCTTGAGCCCTCTTTGATCTCTGAGTGTTTCTATAACCACCTAGATCAAATAAAATATTTATTTTTATTGGGAGAAAAAAATTTCATATGATCACATATAACTACATGTACTAGCTCAATTGGTTATTTTTTTCACTCTCTAATATTTTCTTATGAGAAATGAGTGTTTGTGTTTTTTATCAAGAATAAATCCATCACATACTTACTTGATCAACATAATGAAGAGACAAACATTTGACCACCTGCTTGTTATGTAGTAATTTTAAATCTCCTATATTATGATGTCCATATCTCATATGCCATTTCCAAATATTATTATCATAGCCAACTTTTGATTCTCTATTTTATTCACTTGAAAGGTTGAGAGAAAAAATTCTATTTTGTAGAATCTTATTTTTGGCTATAATCTAATTATAATTTTCATTATAATAGATTGTGCATTCACTGTTTTTTTAAACAAAAGAATATCCCTTTTCAATAAGTTTCCCCACCCTCAAAAAATTATGTGTTAAACCAAGAACACATAAAGCATCATTAATATGTTTTATATTTCCTTGTTTTGTCTTTACTGCAGTTGCTTCTTTACCTTTAACTTACACTAGTTCATGATCTCCTAACAAAAATTCAAATTTGGTGGATTCATCTATCTTCACAAATTTATCTTTGTTTTCTGTCACATGATTTCTATAACTACTATCCAAGAGTCATACCTTCTTGGAAACCTTATTAGCTTAATCACAAGCTAAAAATAAAATGACCACATCTTCTTTTTCTTTAGAAAATTTGGCTGCTTTTTTTTCCAGCAATTACTTTCATAATGGCCAAATCTTTTACAATAAAAACATTGAAGTTGGAATTTTCCAGATCTTTTACCTCAAGCATTACTATTGTTACCTATTACTTTGTTGTTTGTAGGAAAACTTATTCTTCAATCTCTACCTCCTCCATACACTTGTCCTTCTCCTCTTCCATGAGTGGTAAGAATTTTCTCATGGGAAAAAATTTCAAATTCATGAAGTTTATCTCCATAAATTGCCTTTTTCTTGAAAAGCCTACTCAAAATATTTTTCAAGGTATCTACTCATCATTTTTTCATGATATAGAAGGGATCCCATAAGCTCATTCATAGGAAGTTGAGTTAAATCTTTAGACTCTTCAATAATAAAAGCAATGCCATCAAATCTTGTAGGAAGATTTCTTAAAAAAACTTCAAAACTATTTTGATGTCTTAATTCTTCTCCATATGATCTAATTTGATTGGCTATTCCCATAACTCACGTGAAAATATATTGCATAGACTCATATTTTTTCATGTAAAGAATTTCAAATTCTCTTATGAGAGATTGCAATTTTACAACTTTTAGGTTACTTCTTTCTTGATATGTTTGTTGTAGCACATCCCATGCCTCCTTTGATTTGTTGTTGCAACAATTCTTGGAAAATTAAAATCATGCAATGTCTTTAGATTTTTTTTTTCCAATTTTCCCTCAAAATTTTAGTCTCATAAGATTTTCCCAAAAACCTTTCCAATGCATGTATGCCAATTTTCCAAAAATTTTGCAATGCCTTTTGAGTCTCCTAAGATTTAAATTTTGATCGGATCACAATTTATAAATTTTCAATATTTATTTGAAGGTCTCTCATTTCAACTTTAGGTGGAGGTAGGGTGGTTGACTCTTTTTTTTAAATGTTATTTGAGGGTTGAGATTATCTCTATGGTGAGTATGCCCAGAATATATTTCGTCTTAGTTCCCAATCCACAGCTCTACCGTGAGGGAACCTGGAGCGATGGGTTCTTAATTTGATTTCACTCGCCGGATTGTGCATTACAAAAGGATGGTCTTCACGTTTCATTCTCCACCACTGTCCTTTGGGCGTCCTCGGGCAAGGAGAGGACCACACCAACATCACAATATCCAGGCCCCTCCTCGATTGCCCTTAGCTCTTTCCATGTTTGCGAGTAGTTTTCACTGGCCAAGGTGAGAACGCCAGTGAGAATATATAGAAAGTAATGGAAGATTGTTAGAATAATATTCATGCCTAACCCTATGAAAAAGATAGTCGGCGGGGATTCGGAGATAGCGGGCGATAGTCGTCAGATTTAAATACGAGGTAAATGGTAGTGGATGCAATACCTGTAGATTCTCCGATTTGTTTTTGTATAAATTTATGTGTTTAGTAATGCAATAAACAAGCTCAAGTAGTCAGTTTCAAGTTTTTGATTGGTATCAGAACTGACGGTTTTCGTTGTGGCTGACAGTTGACGAAGAGAGAGAGTTGTGGTAAAGTGTGTTGCATGTTGGAATTTAATTCCAACTGCAACATAAACAGCTGGACAGAAATCTGATTTGCTGTAGATATTCCAAACTGTTGGATGCCTCAAATTCATGCTTGATATTTTTCACATTAATGTGCATTAAATTTTCAGAATTAAATTCCCCTGCAACAGCCGACTTCATTTCTTCAAAAGGCATCATCGCTTGCTGCATTCAATGCAGAGATAAGCTTTAGAAAATATTTTTATTATTTTATTGTTTAAAGTCAAAAATGAACAGCAGTTCTTTTCTATATATATATATGATGTTAGAAGAACATTAGAAAGGATGAGAGTCTGAGAAAAAGACAGAGAAGAAGGCAGAGCAGAGAAAACAGCCAGAAAACAGAGTTGTTGTGTTTTGGTGCAGTAATGCATTCTACAGGCTGTTTCAGCAACTGTCTGTGGTGTTTTAGCAACTGTCTGTGTGTTTCAGCAACAGACTGTCTGGTGTTTCAGCAACTGTCTGCCAGATGCTGAAACACGAATCTGTGTTAAAAACAGAGTATGGAGTTTTTAGTTATCCCAGAACTGTTGTTCTGAAGAAGTTTGTAATTTTTATTATCATTTTTATCGTTAATAGAAACAGAGCTTTTCTCCATATCTTCTTTGTCCAGATTTCTCTCATTTCATTGTGTTGAGTTGAGAAACATTGCTTCCTCTGTTTTGTTTGAAATTATCAGAAATTTCCGTCATGGTATCAGAGCGTTGTTCTCTGTGATTTTGTTTTTGGAATTTTAGCAGAAAAATTTCCAACAATTGGTATCAGAGCTAGTCTAGGCACTCAGTGAGTCAAAAACAGAGTTTGTTTTTTCACTATAGGAGCTGTAAGAAGCTTATTGAGCAGATTTTCTCCAGCAGAGAAAGTTTTTGCTTGTTTTAATTATATAGTCAGTATCTTTTCTTTATTTATAAAGGTTAAGATGGCAGATGCTGGAACTGGTTTGAAAAATTCCCAACTGCCACAGTTTAATGGGAAAAATCATAGTTATTGGTCCATAACAATGAAAGCATTGTTTGCTTCTCAAGGAATATGGGAGCTGGTTGAAACTGGCTATGCTGAACCAGCAGATGCAATAGCATTGGCTGCTTTGACAGTAGCAGAAAGAGACCAGTTGAAGAGCAACAGGAAGAAGGATGCCAAAGCCCTCTTTTTTCTCTTCCAATCAGTACATGAAAGTGTTTTTCCACGGATTGCAGCAGCAACAAAATCCAAGGAGACATGGGATATTCTTAAAACTGCCTATCAAGGCATGGAGAAGGTGAAGACTGCAAAATTGCAGATGTTCAGGAGAGACTTTGAAACACTCAGCATGAAGGAATCTGATACAATAGATTCATTCTTCACTCAATTTATTGGGTTGATAACCCAGATAAGATCTCATGATGAGATTCTTGAAGAAATAAGGATTGTAGAGAAGATCTTAAGAAGTTTATCCTCAAGGTTTGAAGCTATTGTGGTAGCAATAGAAGAAACAAAGGATCTCTCACAATTCACAGTAGATGAACTGAGTGCTTCTCTTATGTCTCATGAACACAGACTGAGTAGAGAAACAGATTTTTTGAGCAAGCATTCAAGACTCAAATGTCTTTTGGCCAAGGAAAAGGTCGAGGCAGAGCAAATAACAGAGATTGTGGAAGAAGCCAAAACAAAGGCAGAAATAATCCTGCAAGCACAAGCAGAAGGAGCTACAATCAGAACCAAGATGAAGGTTCAAACAAACAGCAAGCTCATGGACAAAGGTATGACAAATCCCAAGTCCAATGTCATTATTGTAAGAAATATGGGCACAACGCCAATGAATGTAGGAAAAAAAAAATGACATGAATAATAGGCAGAATGCTAATTTTGTAAATGAAGAAGATAAGAATCCAAAGATTGTGCTGTTAACATCTAACATTGCACAAGACAAACAAGAAGATTTTTGGTTCTTAGAATCAGGTTGTAGTAATCACATGACTGGAAATATTGAAATGTTTGCCAATCTGGATGAAAATGTGAAATCTGAGGTAACAACAGGAACTGATAGTAAGATATCTGTTAAGGGTAAGGGCAGAGTCAGTGTCCGAGCAAGAAATGGAGAACAGACGATTGGCTAGAGGTATACTATGTACCTGGTCTGAAATGTAATCTTTTGAGCATTGGACAGCTCATTAACAAAGGTTACAATGTGTTCTTCAAAGATGATATGTGTACAATCAGAGACATACCTCCAAGTAAGAAGATCATTGCACAGGTGCAGATGACCAGCAATAGAATGTTTCCTCTCAAACTCAGGGCAGATTTGAAGAAGGAAGAACTATTGCAGCTGTAACACAAGAAGTCTTTTAGGAACAAGTGAAAGATGAGAATTGGTTGTGGCACTTGAGATTTGGACATCTCAATTTCGGAGGCTTGAATCTGTTGCACAAAAAGGGAATGGTAAAGGGATTGTCATTGATCGAGAAACCGGACAGCCTTTGTGAAGGCTGCATCTTGGGCAAGCAACACAAACAAAGCTTTCCAGCAGGAAAGAGTATAAGGGCAAAAGCACCCTTGGAAATTGTTCACTCTGATGTGTGTGGACCGATGCAAATACCATCATTTTCTGGAAATAATTATGTTTTAACTTTCATTGATGATTACACCAGAAAGACATGGGTGTATATGCTGAAACAGAAGAGTGAAGTGTTTGAGAAATTCCGCCACTTCAAAACTCTTGTTGAGAAGCAGTGTGAGCATTATATCAAAGTGCTTAGAACAGATAGAAGAGGAGAGTACATCTCCAAAGACTTTCTGCGTTTTTGTAGAGAGAATGGCATACAAAAGCAGTTCACCGCGAGGTATACACCTCAGCAAAACGATGTTGCCGAAAGGAAGAATAGTACCATTATTGACATGGTCAGAAGTACGCTGAAGGCAAAACACTTTCCGCATGAGTATTGGGCAGAAGTTGTCACTTGTGCAGTTTACATCTTGAATAGATGCCCAACTAAAGCTGTCATGAACAAAATACCAGAAGAAGCATGGAGTGGTCAAAAGCAAACTGTCACTCACATGAGAGTATTTGGTTTTGTAGCATATGCACATGTATCGGATCAGCTAAGGAAGAAGCTTGACAGTAACGGGGAGAACTGTATCTTTATTGGCTATTGTCATGAGTCAAAAGCATACAAACTCTATAATCCATCCACCAAGAAATTGATAGTAAGCAGAGATGTGCAGTTCATTGAAGATGAAGCTTGGGATGGAAGCTTAGAGAAGAAAGTGAATGTGAAGACAATTGTGTCTCACGAAGAAGAAGAGGAAGGGACAGTAGCAAATAATCCTTCCTTGGTGGCTCCTCCTCCACCACAGCAAGTACAACAAACCACACCACAAGCTGGAATTCAAAAGTAAAAGTCAAGGAAGTGCTTCTCCAAGCACATCACAGGGATCAGAAATACCCTCAAGTTCGGATGGAACTCCAAGCACACCAAGAAGACGAAGATTCAGAAATCTAAATGAGATTTATGAACAAGGAGAGGTAAGTAACAATATCGGTCTGAATTCATTATTCGCTTTGTATTGTCATGTTGATGACCCAGTTCATTTTGAAGATGCTGTAAATTAAGATAAATGGATTGAAGCAATGAATGAAGAAATTGGTGCAATTGAGAAGAGTAAAACATGGGAGTTAGTGGACCTCCCTGAAGGCAAAGATGCCATTGGAGTTAAGTGGGTCTATAAGACCAAAAGCAATGCTGAAGGCAAGATTGACAGGCACAAAGCAAGACTTGTTGTGAAAGGCTACAAGCAGCAACAAGGCAAAGACTATGATGAAACCTTTGCACCAATAGCAAGGATGGAAATAGTCAGAACAGTGTTGTCTATTTCGACACAACACAAAAGGAAAATTTATCAGATGGATGTTAAATCGGCATTCCTGAATGGAGTGTTAAAAGAAGAGGTTTATGTTGAACAACCTCCAGGCTATGAAGTTGAAGGCCAAGAGCATAAAGTTTGCAAATTGAAGAAGGCTCTTTATGGGCTGAAGCAAGCTCCAAGAGCATGGTATAGCAGAATAGATGCTTATCTGATTGAGAATGGGTTTGATAAGTGTAATGGTGAACCCACACTCTACATAAAGGAGAATGACGGTAAGATTCTTATTGTTGTTTTATATGTAGATGATTTGATTTTTACTAGCAATGATGCTTCTCTCATTGCTGATTTCAAAGCAGTCATGAAAAGTGAATTTGAAATGACTGACTTGGGCTTCTTAAGATATTTTCTTGAAATTGAAGTAGACCAAAGTGAAAATGGTTTTTTCATTTCTCAAGTTAAATATGTAGAAGCAGTGATGAAGAGATTTAACATGCAGAACAGCAAGGCAGTTGTGACTCCAACTGTAATGGGGTTGAAATTGACCAAAGAAGACAGCAACAAGGTTTTTGATCCAAAATTGTACAAGAGCATAGTTGGCAGCCTTATGTGCTTGACTACAACTAGGCCAGACATTATGCACGCTATGATTTTAATCTCCAAATTTATGGAAAGACCGAAAGAGACTCATTGGCAGGCAGCCAAGAGGATTCTAAGGTATGTGAATGGAACGAAGGGGTTTGGTATTTTATACTCCTCTTCTGAAAGTTTCATGTTGACAGGTTACACTAACAGTGATTGGGTTGGAAGTGTTGATGATAGGAAGAGCACATCAGGATATGTGCTTCATATGGGATCGGGAGCCATCTCATGGGCTTCCAAGAAACAACCAGTTGTGTCTTTGTCAACAGCAGAGGCAGAGTATGTGGCAGCAACAGCAGCAGCATTCCAAACAGTGTGGCTGAGAAGAGTTCTCAGAGATTTGCGTCATGAACAAGAAAATGGCACAACCATTTACTGTGACAATAGCTCGGCAATAGCATTGTCTAAAAACTTTGTTTTTCATAAAAGGACAAAGCACATAGACACCAAATTTCACTTCATACGTGAATTGGTTAACAATGGTGAGATTGTTTTGCAGCACTGCAGAACAGAGGATCAGTTAGCTGACATCTTAACAAAACCATTGGGAAAGAAAAGTTTTGATCATTTCAGGAAATGCCTGGGTATGCAGAAAAAACCCAACAGTTGAAATTAAGGGGGAGTGTTGGAATTTAATTCCAACTGCAACATAAATAGCTGGATAGAAATTCGATTTGTTGTAGATATTCCAGACTGTTTGATGCCTCAAAGTCGTGCTTGATATTTTGCACATTAATGTGCATTAAATTTTCTTAATTAAATTCCCCTGCAACAGCCGACTTCATTTCTTCAAAAGGCATCACCGCTTGTTGCATTCAATGTGCAGATAAGCTTTAGAAGATATTTTTATTATTTTATTGTTTAAAGTCAAAAATGAACAACAATTCTTTTCTATATATATATATATGATGTTAGAAGAACATTAGAAAGGATGAGAGTCTGAGAAAAAGACAAAGAAGAAAGCAGAGCAGAGAAAACAGCCAGAAAACAGAGTCGTGTTTTGGAGCAGCAATGCATTCTACAGGCTGTTTCAGCAACTGCCTGTGGTGTTTCAGCAACTGTCTATGTGTTTCAGCAACAGACTGTCTGGTATTTCAACAACTTTCTTCCAGATGCTGAAACACGAATCTGTGTTAAAAACAGAGTATGGAGTTTTTAGTTATTCCAAAACTGTAGTTCTAAAGAAGTTTGTAATTTTTATTATCATTTTTATCGTTAATAGAAACAGAGCTTTTCTCCATATCTTCTTTGTCCAGATTTCTCTCATTTCATTGTGTTGAGTTGAGGAACTTTGCTTCCTCTGTTTTGTTCGAAATTATCAGAAATTTCCATCATGGTATCAGAGCGTTGTTCTCTGTGATTTTGTTTTTGGAATTTTAGCAGAAAATTTTCCAACAATTGGTATCAGAGCTAGTCTAGGCACTCAGTGAGTCAAAAAACAGAGTTTGTTTTTTCACTGTAGGAGCTATAAGAAGCTTATTGAGCAGATTTTCTCCAGCAGAGAAAGTTTTTTTCTTGTTTTAATTATACATTCAGTATCTTTTCTTTACTTATACAGGTTAAGATGGCAGATGCTGGAACTGGTTTGACAAATTCCCAACTGCCACAGTTTAATGGGAAAAATCACAGTTATTGGTCCATAACAATGAAAGCATTGTTTGCTTCTCAAGGAATATGGGAGTTGGTTGAAACTGGCTATGCTGAACCTGCAGATGCAAACAGCATTGGCTGCTTTGACAGTAGCAGAAAGAGACCAGTTGAAGAGCGACAGGAAGAAGGATGCCAAAGCCCTCTTTTTTCTCTTCCAATCAGTACATGAAAGTGTTTTTCCACGGATTGCAGCAGCAACAAAATCCAAGGAGGCATGAGATATTCTCAAAACTGCCTATCAAGGCATGGAGAAGGTGAAGACTACAAAGTTGCAGATGTTGAGGAGAGACTTTGAAACACTCAGCGTGAAGGAATCTGATACAATAGATTCATTCTTCACTTAGGTTATTGGGTTGGTAACCCAGATAAGATCTCATGGTGAGATTCTTGAAGAAAGAAGGATTGTAGAGAAGATCTTGAGAAGTTTACCCTCAAGGTTTGAAGCTATTGTGGTAGCAATAGAAGAAATAAAGGATCTCTCACAGTTCACAGTAGATGAACTGAGTGCTTCTCTTATGTCTCATGAACACAGACTGTGTAGAGGAACAGATTCCTCTTTTGAGCAAGCATTCAAGACTTAGATGTCTTTTGACCAAGGAAAAGGTTGAGGCAGAGCAAATAACAGAGATCATGGAAGAAGACAAAACAAAGGCAGAAATAATCCTGCAAGCACAAGCGGAAGGAGCTGCAATCAGAACCAAGATGAAGGTTCAAGCAAACAGCAAGCTCATGGACAAAGGTATGACAAATCCCAAGTCCAATGTCAT
>APFE030636353.1:67626-97040 GCA_000404065.3 Pinus taeda
TTTCCAAACATCAAAATATTGATACTTTGTTTGATAGTGGCTCACAAGTAAATTTAATTTCTGAAGCAATTATAAAGAAGTTGGGATTACTGACTACACCTCACAAGAAACCATACCCATTAGGATGGTTAAATGATAAAGAACAACTACAAGTGACTAGACAACGCAAACTCAAGTTTTATTTTGGGTCAACATTTGTAGATGAGGTTGAGTTAGACATAATTTCTTTGGATATATGTGGAATTGTTTTAGGAAGTCCTTACTTGTATTACAGAAAAGCCATTTTCTATCAAGCTGAGAACAAGTATCTACTCGTTAAAGATGGAATCAAATACTTTGTAAGAGCTCATAAGCTCAAGAATAATTATACTCTCATAAACTCAGGGCAGATGAAACGAATGATAAATTCATGCAAACAATTTTTACTAATGGTTGTAAAGGAAAAGAAACCTAGTAAAACCAATGTATTTGAGGGTTGTGATGTTAAACAACAAGATTATTTAGAAAAAGTTGTTTCGGAGTATGATATCTTATTTCAAGAACCTAAAGGTCTGCCACCCAAAAAGGAAATAGTGCATGAAATTAATTTGCAGCAAGATGTTCCATTGCCTAACATTGGGACGTACAGGTTGTCTGCTTTAGAGAATGCAAAAATCAAGAAGTATGTGTAGGAGTTGCTCAAGAAAGGGTTAATCAGACCTAGCACATCACCATGTGGATCTCCAATCGTTTTGGTGAGAAAGAAAGATGGCTCGTGGAGACTGTGCATTGATTATCGAGCACTGAATAAGATAACAATAAAAAAATCATTATCCCCTTCCTTGCATAGATGATCTATTGGATCAATTGAAATAAGTTGTTTATTTTTCTAAGTTAGACAGTAATACATACTGATTATCAACCACTTCAATATCTACACTCCCAAACTAAGTTGCAGCAATCAAGGCACTATAGATGGATGGGTTTTCTACAACAGTTTCATTTAGTCATCAGATATAACAAGGGCATACACAATAAAGTTGCAGATATGCTATCTAGACCCATTATAAATGCATCTACTATACTTAAGCATAATTCTGTGTTACATGAAAGCTACATTGAACAATATGCTCAAGATATAGACTTTAAAGATGTATATGCAACTTTAAGTCAAGGCAAACAAGTAGAATAATTGGATTATTATGTTAAGGACCGACTCCTATATCATTGTGGGAAGCTATGCATTCTACAAACTGAAAGAGTAAAGATAATTCGAGAAGCACACACTTCTCTAATATCAGGTCACTTTGGAGTAAGTAAAACAGTTGCACGGCTGCAAAGATTTTGTTATTGGCTAAATATGAATGAGACAGTTTCTAGATATGTAAGAGGGTGTACTATGTGTGCTAAAAGCAAGCCCAGCAATAGAAAACTAGGCTTGTACACTCCATTACCAGTTACTTCTCATCCTTGGGAAAGTGTTTCAATGAATTTTGTTGGAGGACTGCCTAAATCTAGGAAAGGTCATGATTATCTGTATGTTGTTGTGGATAGGTTCAGCAAAATGTGTGTTTTGATACCTTGTAATAAACAGATTACAGCTGAACAAACTGCAAAAATGTTCTTCTAACATGTATGGGTTCATTTTGGATTACCCACTTCCATTATATCTTATCGAGACACCCAATTTGTGGGAAAGTTTTGGTCAAGTCTGTGGGAACTGATGGCACCAAACTGAAGAAAAGCACAGCTTTCCATCCACAAACCAATGGCCAGATAGAAGTAGTCAATAGGAAAGTGATCCAGTTACTTAGGGGATATTGCAGTAAGCATCCTAAGCTTTCAAATGAACATTTATGTTATGTGCAACATGCTTACAACTGAGCCAAACATTCTTCTACACAGAGATCTCCTTTTGAGACTTGTTTTGGTTTCACACCAAGGTCGCTTTTGGATTTTGTCTTTGGTAAGGACACAGCAGTTGAGGGACACAACTATGTGGACAAGGCAACTAGGTTCATTGAACAAATCCAAGAGATCCACTAGGCAGTACAGGAACAGCTCGAAAAGAGCCAAGCCAAATACAAAGCAAGGCATGACAAGCATTGGATGGAGCATAGTTTCCAAGTTGGTGATCAAGTCTAGCTGTATATTAGCAAGGACAGGATGCAAGGGGAAGGTAAAAAGCTAAATCCTATCAGGTATGGACCTTTCAAGATATTTGAGAAGATTGGTGAGAATGATTTTCGCCTTGATCTACCAGCTTACATGCACATCTACTCAGTCGTAAATGCAAATACCATGAGATTATTTGAACCTTCACTAAATGGGGATCCCGAAGAGCAGAGTCAATTTCCTTCTATCGATGACTTGCTACCTGAATATCTTAATGAATTGCAGGAAGACACAGTTCTGGACAGAAAGGTAAGAACGACGCATAGGGGAGATGTTGAGTACCTTAGAATTGGACTCAGGGGTTCAAAGCCGAGCAGTGCAAAATGGATAGAGATTGGATAGGTGTGAAAGTTGTATCCTCACTTAGTCAATGCTTGAAAACCAACTTTTGGTGGTCCAAAAGATTTTTCAGTGGGAAGGTCAGTATCTGAATTAGATCCTTGAATATTATCAGATTTCTATGACTGTTTCAAATTATGACAAACTTAAAAATCTTATAAACAATGAGCTATCAGGAAATAACCTTTGAATAAAGGTAATTTTCAGCCAGCACAGAGCAACGACGACCTTCAGTCAAAATGTGTTGACGGTTGGCCCATGGGGATTATGCATGGGGCAAAAATGGCAGTTGGGAGGCTCAAACCTAGAAACGGAGGTTGTTTCTGATGCACGATATAATCGCACATTGCAGGACAAAACCCCTCTAGAAGGAAAGGCCCCGAGCACACGGTCACAAGGGAAACTAGGAAACTGTGGGAAAAGCGCTAAAACAACAAGCAGGTCCCGCGCTCCAAAACCAGTGGAATATCGGAGGAATTTTGGGTGATAAGCGGGTTTGTCGGAGAACCCAGAGATTCCATACATTGAATGACGCGTTTCTGGTGGATGAGAGAGAAAACCGCTCTCATCGCGGGCTAACGGTCAAGCAAGTCACCCGTGCAATAAAAGTGATGACCGTAGGATCTAGATGCCCTAGATCAAACGACGGAGATTGCACCCGATGGGAGACTGGATTTGGCGGAAGAATAAGCTAAGGCATATAAAGGTTTGAAGTCTGATTTGACCACTGAGCTAGCAGATGAATCATTTTGCAGAATAACTGAAGTAACGAACCGTTCGAGGAATAGCTAGCACTTAGTTCGTGAAGGGACAAGTGGCCACCTCTCTGTGACACAGTGGCGATGACATAGAAGTAGGGAATTCTAAGCGGATATAGGCAGGCGATGTGAAGGGCCGGAAGAGGAAGCGAATAGTCAAGGGACAGATTGGCTTTAAGCCACAAACAGACAGAGGAGACAGAAGAGATAGAATAGAGAGTGGAGCAAGAAGTAGAGAATAGAGAAGTCGAGCTAACCTGCAGAACTAAGGCAGCATTGAGTAGACAGAACCGAGAAGGCTTGAGAGGTTCAAGCAATCCCTGTGAGGATATCTATCAGGAACTGAGTACCAAATTGGACTCATCCCATTAAGACTAGTTGAGGTTGAGACTTGGTAAGGGGGAGTCTGTGTACTATAGTGGCTTGGGGAATCTAAGTACCACCCTACTAAGCATCATATGTTGTAGGAGACTCAAATTGAGCTCCTCATTGTAAAAACTCTGCTCAAAGACACAATAAGAAAAGGCCACCACTGAAAGCTGGACCAGGAGATGTAGCCTAGGAGGATTGGGTGAACTCCTTATTAAATTGTTGTGTTTTTCATTTGCTTGTTGTGTTTCTCTTACTGTTTTCCAGTGTCTATTTATTTTGCAATCTTATCGATCCGTTGCCTAAGATAATATAGACACGCACACCAGCACATGAGTATGTAATACCTACATTAATTTACTAAGATCACTCATAAGTGATTTCATATCAGCATTTCTGATGTTGCTTCCCTTGGAGAAAGGAATGAAGTGGTTCTTGCTTAGATCACCATCAAGACAGAGAGGAGAGGGAGAAATCACTGATATTGATGATGGATATTTGGGGTCAGTACCTGGTCCTGTGGAATAGCTGGGAGAGATTGCAAAGTAATGACTTAATTGGCTCATTACTCACCTCTCATCCTATTGTTTGGGCCTCCCAAGAATTAGATAGAGGAGTTCCATGCAGAAGAGGTTCATTAGCAATTTCATATTGGTGGTGGAAATGTAGCTTCTTAGCTCCCAACTGATAGGGAACAAGGACTTAAATGAGATTTCTTTGGATCCACTAGTTGGGGTTAGATATGCCTCTCGGGATGTCATTGAGAGGTTCGGTTCTATGGGTTCTACTTCCCCTGGGACTCCTTTCCAGCTTAGTGAGAGTCCCTAGAAATGGGAGAAAGAGAAGAAGATGGAGGGGATTCCTTCTATTCCAAGAAAGAGAAATAGAATTCAAATACTCTGAGACAGAAAAAGAGAGTTCGGATATCGAGGATTCCTTTGATCAAATAGATAGGCTGATGGCTCCACTTTGGAGGTTACTGGGGGAATGGGTTGCTGGGGGGAAATTTCCCTCACCAACTAATAGTCACTTAAAGCCTTGAAGTTAGTAAGTGAAAAAAACCATAGTTGAGAGAAATATGCTTGCTTGCCTATTATCTTCCCTCAGTATTTCCTTGGGGGGCCAAGCACAACAAATTGAAAGCCAGGGAGGATTGAGGGGAATGAATATGGGGGGTAACTAACATGAAAGCTTGGTCATGGATTTCCATATCTAATAGGGCACAAGAAAAAACCTTCTTATATATTGCAAGTAAGGCAAAGCTATTTGAAAACCCCACTTAAAAGATGGAATTTCATTTGAAAGCCATATTTTCCCATTTTTCCACTGAGATTATTGTTCCCTTTACACCAAATGCACTCTCCAATGATGGCTCATCATAGTCCATCTCAGACTCTATTAGACAAAGTTGAGGAGAAGAGAATAGTATCTAAATTACTGGCATAGGTAATTGTTCTACAAACAGTTCCTCATTGTCCTCATCCTCTTTTACCTCTCTACTCCTCTTTTACCTCTATACTCCTCTTTTTCCTCTGTACTCATGTTGCCACTTCTATCCTGCTCGTAGTGATCCTTATGGGATGGGGGTGAAAAGGAGGTACTTCAGCTTGGTATTGATCTCAAATTCAGGGAAAAGTTGTGGCATATTAGATCTATCATCACAAGCAAAGCCCCAATATGGGATTACTAGTTGGTCCTTTATCTTCCCAATTTCATCACAATTTTCAAGTATGAGAGGCTACATATTGCTTATCTTTCAAGTTTGACAGGTGGGAAAAATAAAACATGTTGCACCTACAGCTCCCAGAAAACAAGCAATTATTGACAAAAAAAAGTAAGCAATTATTGAAAAAAACACGAAAAAAGACACTTTCTATTATTAGAAATTCAATAGGCCTTCAACTAGAACATCATTTTCTATGACAACATATGCTTTAGACTTGGAAGGCTAAGAGTTCAGTGCAGAACTATGTTTTAATTACAAATCAAGTGGCACCTACAAAAGACGTTTTTGCAATATGAAAGGCATAAAAAGAAAATATGAAACCATAGAAAGTATTGTAACCTTGCTAATAACCTATCACACATTAATGATGATTGGGAGCATAACATTGTTAAGGATAAATGCACTTCTAAAATGTGTGACTAAATAAGATAGTGCTTACGAGGACAGCAAGGGTAGAATGTTTTATTGAACTCCACTTTCCATTCAAGAATGGTATTGAAATCCTCTGCAATCAGAGGCTTATTCTCTTTAGACTTCATGATTCACAAGAAAACGCATCTGTGGGGAAGCTTCAAGAAAATGCATCCGTACAAGGCAGGAGCACCCAAATACAATCTAAGAACAACAGATAGTCAGCCTTTAAATCCATGTATTTTGTGTAACATTCCTCGTGTCATGTGAATCAAATCAGTGACCTGCATAAAAATCAGTCATAGAACTGACTTAGAACAATATGTAGCCAACAAAAGTATGTTTTGTGTAAAGTAAAACATTTATAATTTCATAAATTCTACCATGCAAGATTTCTTTGATTGTATAATTTCATAAATTTCACCATGCAGGATTTCTTGTCATCAAAGCACAAACCATTATGCTAAAAAAAAATCTTCCACATGAGACAAACCCCATAGGCATTTTTCATAATGGAGGATGGCCTACAGATTGAGATGATTAAAGTTACAGAGTAACACTTGATAGAGATGGAGAAAATGATCATAATGCACTAAACAGGGCATGGAGAGTAAGTATAGAGTCTTGAGAGGAGGAAACAAGGATATAATCACAGAGAGTCAGAGTAATTCCTGAAGACACTTATCGAATGGATAGCTTAACTATTGTATAGACTATGCTTGTTGTGGAAGTTATTTTTCTCTTTTTCTACCAATCTTAGTGATAAGGTGACATATCCGGATGATGATAGAGTGCTCACTTGGCCTTCAATAAGAAGTGGTATTTAAGTAACAAAAGATTGGCCATGTGAAAATAAAATGACAGAAGACAATTAGAATCTGAAAAATTTGAACTAATGTTTATTGGGAGTGCAAAATCATGTGCTTAATTGCATTATGAACAGAAAGTATGATAAGAACTCAGTACCAAATCATATCAAGTGCAAAATCATGTGCTTAGTTGCACTATGAACAGAAAGTATGGTAAAAACTCAATACCAAATCATATCAATCAGACCAAGCTGAAAATAGAATGATGGTACATGATTTGAAATTGAAGAATTTGAGATATTGTTTATTTGGAGTGCAGAGTTTTGTGCTTAGTTGCACTATGAAGAGAAAGCAAGAAAGGAGTTCCCTTTTGTACAAGAGATGTTGATCTATCTCTAGTTGTAGACTTTGTACTGAGATTTAGGTAACAAATTTTAGAAAAGCCTTAAACAAGAAATCCACAATGAAGCAAACATTTAAATTCATATTATATTGAATTTTTACATTTTCATCATGTGTTAAAATAAAATAGTACATCAACTTTTCAAAGAAGCCTTTACTCATAGAGTCAAATAATTGAACAAAATAGCAGATCATCTTTTCCAAAGAAGTCGTTACCTTTCATCGAGTTGCTTATGGAGAAATTCATAAAGAAGGAAGTTCAAGGAAGCAATCTTCAACTTATGTTGTGTTGCGAAAAAGTTCAAGGGAGAAAAATATTAAATTCAGGTTAGACTGAATTGTTACCTTTTCATCACGTGTATTCAAAGAATTAAATAAAATAGCAGATCAAATAATTACATAAAATAATAGATCAGCTTTTCAAAGTAGCCTTTATCTTCCAGGGAGTGCAAAAAATTGAATAAAATAGGAGATCAACTCTTCTAGGAAGCCGTTACCTTTTCTTGTAGTTGCCTATAAAGAAATTCCCAAGGAAGCAAGTTCAAGGAAGCAAATTTAAGCAATTGTTACTTGTGAATAAGTTAAGCAAGCTAAATATTAAATTCATATTAGATTGAGTTGTTACCTTTTCATCTTGTGTGTTCAAAGAATTAATAGTATATCAATTTTCTAAAGAAGCCCTTCCCTTTAATGGAATTGCCTTCCATTCTCTGCCAACCTATTCTCTAAAAACTCAAATAACCCCCCTTCTCCTTCCAGATAAAATGGGTTCTCAGGTATAAGGCAACAGTCCACATCCCTACTACCCAAATTTGAATGCAATGCAATGTGTCCAACATGATTACCCATCAACTTAACCAACCCTATTCCATGAGTGGCACTCTAGACCTCAACATGGGCTACATCAATAGCACTCTGAGCTGCCTCTGTTGCTGTATGAAAACCAAAGCATCTATCAATGATCCCAACATCATTATCCACAAAACTTGGGATCCCAACAATGGAAACCTTGAGCCTCCTCCTCGTGACTTCTTCAAATATCTTCATTGCACCATTCATGGTCCCATCTCCACCAATGATATACACCTGGTTAAACCCACATCCCTCAATCCCATCCACTATCTTCTGCAAATCAAAGCCCCCCTTGGAGGTCTCTAGCATTGTCCCCCTTGTTTTGTGCCAATCACTCACCAACTTGGCATACAGATGAGCAAAACCCACAATAAACAGGAAATTCACGCAAAGCCCAAAGGCAGCTTCCAAAACGGAAAAGTGGCACAAAACCCAAAGCCAGCTTCCAATGGCAGAGAGTGGATAAATAATACTACACATCAACTAACACATATCCACACAGCTAATCAATTTGTTAAAGGTCGATTTAGGTTTTTTGGAGCTCTACAACCCTAATGGTCATGAAGTCATGAGGTAGGCGCCACGGAAAACCATGAATATAGTAAGACAAAGGCACTGAAACCAAGAGATTACAACAATGACAGAGGAAGACAGGAGAGGAGAGATCCCCTCCTATAGAGATGCAGCGGCAGGAGAAGGAACGAGCAACAAAAAAATTGGACGAGGAAACAAAGCCACAAGGACCTGTCCTCGGAGTAAGATGGCAGGTAGGAAGCAGAGGCAAATGCTTACCATGTGCGGTGGAAAAACCAAGATTCATTATCCCCATGAATAAAATTGAGCGCTATAGAAGCTTTATGAAGGACCATGCATTAATATGCAAGTTTATTAGCGTATGGTCGTCATAAAAGGACCTAACCAGATGGATACAGTAGAAATGGCAAACCTGAGGCAACATAGAGCTAAAGGTGGGGGCACGAGGCTTATTTAGATAATATTCTCAATTCTGTAAGATAAAGAAAGATTGTTTGAAAATGGTCCATATTTTCATAATAATGCAGGTTTATTTATGAGGTACTGGGAGGAGTGTTACAACTCTGATAAGAGAAATTCCTAGCAGCTCCAGTGTGGGTAAGACTATTTGGATTACCAATGGATTTCTGGGACCCTGAGATTCTGGAAGGAATAGGAAATACCATAGGAAGCTTTGTCAAAGTATTTGAATCAACAAAGAAAGGAAGATACATTTCTTATGCAAGAATATGTGTCTATATGAACATAGCCGACCTGATTCCGGGAGCAGTTGAGTTAGAATACCATGAGGAGGTGTTGCAATAGGCACTGGACTATGAGCACATCCCTTTTAGATGCAGAAAGTGTCACGAATATGGGCATATTTACAAGGAATGTCCTCTTAATTCAGAAGAGGAAGAATGGAGAAGCAAACAACAGAAGAAATATCAAGAAGATAATGAAGGGTTTTAGGAAAAAAAAAACAAAAAAAAAAAAAAAAAAACAAAAAAAACAAAAAAACAAAAAAAACAAAAAAAAAAAAAACAAACAAACAAACAAACAAACAAACAAACCCATAAAGGAAAACCCCAAGGAAGGAAGAAAGGAACAACTAGCCAAAACAAATAAGGCAAACAAATTTGAAATTCTACAGGTAGAAGAAGAGGACAAAGAAGTTTGAATCATGGACTATCAGGAAGAAAAAGAATAGGAGGGTAGCCCAAGCCAAGGCGCAAACAATACAACGAGGAAAACCCAAAGAGAAACAACGGAAAAGGCAGGAAAAGAAAAGGGGGAGAATCGGGAAAGTGAAGTAATGGAAATTGATACCAGTAGAGGGGAGGATCCAACATCAAAAGAAGAAATCCTGAGGAAACTTCTAGACGAATGGAGACACTTGGATGAAAGGTTCATCCCAGAAGAGGACAAAAAATTATATAGAGAAACCTTTCAAAAATACAAGGAAAAACAAGATCAGGGAAAGACAGAAATGACTGAGCAACTAGGCATCCAACCCAAAAACAACCAAGATCAACAAAGTAAAGTGAAAGGAGGAAAAAAAAGAGGCAGGAGGAATATTCAGGAACCAATACAGATCATGGGAGAAATGCTAGTAAACATTGGAAGAGTAGTACCACTCTCAATGATCTTCCACCAAACAACCTCAACCACCCAATGATAATTACATCCTGGAACATAAGGGGACTTAACAGCAAAGGTAAACAAAGATAGCTAGCAGAAAGGATCAAAAGAGGAAAACCCCAAATAATGATGTTACAGGAAACAAAAGTAACAGGGGGGAGAAATGGAGGAGATCTTAACCAAATTCAAACCTACATATTAATGCATGACAATTGAAAATGAATTGCGGGGGGAATTGCAATATTATGGAACCCCGTGGAAGTCATAGTCGACTACTGGATAGGAATGAAAAGGATTCTTGCTGGGAGATTCAGACTTATAGGCCACAGAGACTGGTTCTTGGTCTCAGCAGTTTATGGACCTCATGTAATAGTGGAAAGAGGAAGTTTCCTCCTCCAACTGCAACAGTTAGGAAAATTGCACCACAGAAAGGTTGTGGCTGATAGCCGGTGACTTTAATATGATAACCTCAAAAGAGGAAAAGAAAAGGGGGTTGCAGAGGGAAGAGCCAAACATGGAAAGATTCAGGGACATACAGTCGGCACTAAAAATGATAGACATACATACCATTAATGGAAAATTCACTTGGAACAACCATAGAGGAGGAAGCAAGCAAATAGCATCCAAGCTCGACAAGTTTCTAGCAACAGAACATTTAATAGGAAAAGACATTTTCTATGAAGCGACCATTCTACCATGTCAAGGATCGGACCATTGGCTTATAAAACTAGAAATTGCCATGAACCATCAAAATTAGAACAGACCCTTTAGATTCGAGGCTTTCTAGTTGCGAGATCCAACCTTCATAGAAAAATGGAGCAAGGGTGGAAGAACAATGAGGAGGAAATAAAAGGAAGAAATAAGATGCATACCCTACAGCTAAGATTAAAGGATATTAAAGTCAAAATAAAGAAGTAGAATAAAGAGGAATTTGGACATATTCAAAAAGACCAAGAAAAGCTTCATACAGAAATGAAAAGAATACAACAGAAAATCATAGAATATGGGAGAACAGAAAAACTAGTAGAGGAAGAAGGAGTGGTACTAAATAGGATTGAAGAAAGAAGAAAACAGGAGGAAATTTTATGGAGACAAAAGTCAAGAATACAATGGTTGAAAGAGGGGGAGAGAAACATGAAATTCTTCCACAAGGCCATGCAACAGCATAGACAGCAGAATGGAATATTCTCTCTAAAATATAATCAAGGCAACAGGTTAACCCAAAAAGAGGAGATGGAGAGTCTGCTGATACAACACTTCAAAGGAATCCTAACTGAGACACGCAACAATAGAGAGGAAGATATAGCAAAAATAAGTCAATATATACCTAGAAGGGTGAATCGAGAACAAAACATGGCACTCCTAAGGGTGATAACTGAGAAAGAAGTAGAAGAGACAGTGAAGACAATGGCAAAGAAGAAAGCCCCAGGACCGGATGGGTACACCTCGGAATTCTTCCAAGCCTCCTAGAGCTTCATGAGGCAAGACATTGTAAATGCAGTGGAAGAATCCAAATGCATGAAAAGAATGCACCCAGCTTGGAATGCAACTTTCCTCGCTTGATTCTAAAGACGGAAAAGGCTAAAGAACCTCAAGGTTTCAGACCGATAGCATTATGTAATGTAATTTACAAAATCCTAGCCACTATAATGGTGAATAGACTAAAATCTATCCTTCTAGATCTGATTTTAGAGGAACAAACAGGGTTCGTGAAAGGGAGACAATTAGTGGATGGAATCATAGTTGCTAAAGAAGCGATCCATTCACTGAAGAACTCAAGACACAAGGAAATGATGATTAAACTCGACCTAGCTAAAGCATATGACAGCCTAAGCTGGGAATATCTCTAGAAAATTCTAAAAGCTTACGGTTTCGACAACAGATGGATAGAATGGGTAATGTCTATGATCACCATGCCAATTATGTCCATAATGCTAAATGGGACACCTACAGAAAACTTTAATCCATCCAGAGGACTCAGACAGGGAAACCCTCTCTCCCCATTCATGTTCATAATAATTGCGGATGGTTTGGGAAGACTAATAAAAGTAAGAGTGAATAGTGTGAAGCTCAAAGGCCTCAGACTGTGGGGAGAATAACTACCCCTAACACATCAACAATTCGTAGACGATGTCATGATGTATGGACAAGCCAATCTCAAAGAAGCAAAGAAATTAATGGAAATCCTCAGGGAATTTACAAAAGAAATAGGTACAAAGATAAATAAAGACAAAACGGAAATCTACTTCTTCAACACTCCAATGACTTCCCAATCATTCTTAGCTAGAACCATGGGTTTTCGAGCAGGGAAGTTCCCCACTAAATATCTAGGCATCCAGCTAAGTGATAAGCAAAACAGAACTGCTAATTGGGGAGGTTTGATGGGAAAGATACAAAAATGAATGGATAACTGCACTTTCAGGGCTTTAAACACCCCGAGTCGCATAATTCTACTCAAGTAGGTCCTCCAATCAATGCCAATTTATCAAATGACAAGCCAAGCAATACCAAAAACGATATGCCAAAAAAAGGTGGAAATCTTCAAAAGATTCCTATGGCAAGGGGCAAATAAAGCTAAAAAGTGGGCATTTCTATCATGGAAATGGTTGAGCAAAACTTTAACAGAAGGAGGATTAGGACTACGAGATCCATATATACTAAATCAGGTGATGGGGGCCAAATTGTGGTGGATATGGATACAAGGAGGAGAATATTTGTGGAAAAAGTTATGGGAGAAGAAATATGAGATGGCCAGATCCCTTGAAGGAAAATTGAGAAGCCAATCGGAAAAGTAAGGTTCTGCAATTTAGAACATGGCGAGATCAAATAGGGACCTGATAAGAGAACATAGTTTCTAGGAAATTAGGGAGGGCGACAAAGCAAACTGCTAGCATGAGGCATGGCAATAGAGAGGCAACCTCCATCAGAAACCTCAACTCCATAAAATTTAACAGTTTACCACCCAAATGGAGGAAGACGCAGTTTGAAACCATTGGCTCCCTGAAAGGGAAGGATACTGGAGAAAATGGAAAATGCAAGAAGGCTGGCAAGAAACACCAGAAATAGAACAATGGGCAAACTACAAAAAGGATATGGAAACAAGGGAAATAGCAGTTAAAGAAAGAACAGACATCATAAGATGGGGAAACCAAATTAAAGGGATGTTTATGATAGCAAAATGATACTACATAAAGGTCGGTAGCACCAGCAATCCTGAAACAAAAAAATGGGATAGAATCTAGAAAATGAAAACTTGGCCAAATATAGCGTTATTTACTTGGATAATGCACCACAGGCGAGCTTTAACCTGGGACTAGTTGAGAAGGAAGGGGACACAAGGTCTGTTGCGTTGCATTCTCTGCCAGGAACAAGAAGAAACGATGGAACACCTGAATAACTCTTATCGAGTCAGCATATCCTGTGGCGACACTACCAGCAGCTCTTCGAGATCAGCGACAAAGATACAAGCAGTATAAAATTAACAGTAGAAAATTGGAGGAGTAAACCATACCAAAATGTAGTCCTGAATAGAGCCAGGAATCTCTCCATAGGGTTCACCCTATGGAACATACGGAAAGAAAGGAATCAGATGATTTTTAGTGATGAAGGCAAAGCAACAAAGGATATATGGAACCAAACAGTCCAGAACATAAGAGAAACTATAATCCTAGAGAAGTGGAATGATGAAGACTAGAAAGCAGACCAAACAAGGACACGAATTCTGAACCGTTTGCAACTTAAAATAAGCATCACAGACATGGAAACAAGGAAATATAAGGCCAAAGAAGCAGGAGAAAATTAGTACTACAAGAATCCACAGCAGGGCTTCACAAAATTGAATTTTGACAGAGTGGCAAAAGGAAACCCAGGGGAGGTAGGCATAGGAGGAATATTCAAGGATGACAGAGAAAGAACTCTAAGGGTATATGCGATGGGCTATGGAAATGCATCAAATAATGAGGCAGAATTCCACGCGCTGAATAGGGGGATAGAAATAGCCATTAGAGAGGGGTATCAAAAACTCCAGATAGACGGAGATTTGAAGCTTGTGATAGACATACTCAAACAATTATAGCACGGATCATTGGCAGAGAATCTGAGTCGTAGCTGGTAGACCGCATGGATAATCAAAGAAATAAGCCAACATATGAGAAGGGTAGCTTACATATAACCTTCCCATGTGAGACAAAAAGGGAATGCACCTGCCAACATCCTAGCAAACTAGGGATGTAGGAAGGAAGATCAGCAACTGGACACAAGTGGGGAAGAACTAAACCAAAAGGCGGACATGGCGCAACTAATACAACTTGTAGAACAAGATAGGAATAAGAGTGATCATCTAGAGAATTCGACGGGAAAAGATCGAAGGGGAGAGGGAAAAGGATATACGCAGGAGAGGACAGGGGAAGTCCGGTGATCGACAGGATGGCAAAGGAGGGTAGAGGAAGGACAAACCCTGAGAGTACAGGGGATGAGCCAGAAAGGAATGCCAGAAGAGAGCGCAGGACAGAGAAATTAAAGACGAGCAACGGAATTAAGATAAGTGGCAGAACTGAGTCAGAAATCCTACAGCAAGAGCAGTCGGGAGAGGAAAGTAGTTAATGCAGGAAAACAGTGGACAGGACATGAGGGCAACATCCCAAGGCAGGAGGGAAGGGATGCGTGCCAAGGAAAAAACAGGATAGCTGGCAGTAAAAACAAGAGCCGGGAATGAAATAAAAATAAAGCTTAAGGAAAATTAGAAAGATGCATTATGCATGTAGACGAGAACGAAGAAAGGTGACGAGAAAGGAAGTGGAGGCAGTGAGAAGACGCAGAAGACGGAAGAAAGGCGAAGCTTGGTAAGCAGGTATGTAATACCTCTGGCCCTAAATCCTGAATGCTTAAATTGTTTGAGAAGTAAGTTAGGATTGTGGTATGGTAAGCAAACCTAGTAGTATTATTTCAATTACGCTAGTAATCTCAATGGAATGGAAGAAAACATAACCGAAGAAATCTCATCTGCTCTGGACAGAAAGAAGGAGAGGAGAGGTGAAGAACCTAATAAGACCGAGGGCATTCCTGAACAAAATTCAAACAATTACACCCTTATAATATGGGTCCTGGCAAGACTCATCGGAGGGAAAGGCAAAATGGCTCCAACCCTGAGAGAAGTAAGTTGGGAAAGGAAAACCCTGAGCTCCTGGGAGATGGTAGTGCATCCTAGGGGGAGGGTAGAAGAAAAAGCTAGCTGAAACCTGGCTATCAAGCCTAAGAAAACTGGGTCCAGGGGAGGCCTTGTCAGCCTAAATCTAACCAAGGGCGAGGCCCCGGGAGAGAAGAGGTGAAAAAAATAGAAGTGGAATTCCCGCATGGCCTGGGAAAATAAATGTAACCATTGTTACCCCTTCACCTAGAGAATTAAAAAAGTTGGAGCAAAATTCAGTGGGGGAGGAAACCAGACACTGGGAAACACAAGAAGGGGGGTGGGAGAAAAACCCAGGGAAAATGATAGAAACCTTTTTAACATGGCTGACTAATGCTTTGATTCTATGATAGGTCTAGCAACAGAATAGGGAAAGCATGCGGAACAGGTCAAAGAGCAAAAGCTTCAAGGTTGCAACCGCCAAGCTGAAAGTAGAATGGCTCCTTGGAGAAGCAAGAGGAAAAATAAGAAAGATGAAGGAACAAGCAGCCAGGGAAAGAAAAGAGGCAGGAAGCAATATGGATACCACATAAAGACACTCATCGATTCCTACATGGAAGGGAATTCGAAGGAAGTCAGGGACCAAATTAATAGCTAGGAGCGGGATCTAAGAGACAATATTAGATACATATACATACCCATGGACGAATGGGAAAGAATGGTGCAAGACCTCGGGACAACGAATGGAAGACAATCCCTGTTCAAAAATACCTTACACTAGTACTGGATCATGAAAAATGTAGTGGCACAGGCCATGACCCTTCACCGCGAGCACATGGAAGGAGAATTATTTCACAAACAGGAAGACAGAAAGAAGAAGGACCCTGTCCGAGCTAAAATTCTCAAGGAAATAGCAACCATACAGATACAGACTTACCGAAAACAATCTTGCCCTGGGAAGGATTGAACAGACCCTAACAGCGATAAAGTGGAAACTGGAACAGAGATGTGACATGCTAGGCTCCAGTGCAAAGGCACCAACTCCGATAGTATCCTCAGATGAGGATTAAACAAGTGAAGCAACATGTTTTGATTTTTGAATTGTGAATTTGATGAAGAAAACAAGCATGTGTATTTTTATCTTTAGAGATAGCAGTAGAGACAACCAACATAGAAACAATGGATGGATTTTTATGAACTTATTTAAATTTTGGACTGGTTTCAAAGCCGACCAATGGTCACCTGGTTTCCTTCGGGAAGGTGACTACCTGGAGCAAATGGATGTAAAAAACTTTTGAAAATAGCTAATACATAAAGACCTACTAAGTTTACAAAAAAAAACACATATCCACACAGCTAGCCAGAATCCAACTTCTAAATTGGAATTGTGGGATACATACAGGTTTACACAAAAACCCAAAGCCAGTTTATAAAATGGGAAAGTAGATACCATGGACACGCACAATGCACATGGAAACCAGAAACGAAGATTGACAAATCTGCTAAAACAAAACTCCCCTTTCTAAAAACTACTGAAACCCAATACTACGTGAACTACTTCGAAGAGTGGATACATACAATACTACATGTACTTGGAAGAGTGGATAGCAAATACAATGCTACTTGTACTATCGAACCGAATCCCAAAGAAAAATTCCAAATTATACCTACAATACTACATGAACTACTGAAGCCCAAAGCTAACTTCCAAATAAGCAGGGTGGATACATTCAGTACTATACACTTCCCATGTCCACAAAGCATGCTATCAACTTCCAAATAGTGGATACATACAACGAACTACTGATAACAACGGAGCCCAAATCCAACTTCCGAATAGAAAAAGTGAATGCATACAGTGTCCACATGGCTTAAAGGTATCCACACGGATTAACCCAATACAATGAACTACCCATATCCACATAGCCCAAATCCAGTACAATGAACTACCCATATCCACAGAGCCCAATGCTAGCTAATACAAAAAGTGAATACATACAGTGTACACATGGCTTAAAGTGAATACATACAGGACCCAAATGAACTTCCCATAATCCAGAAAGTCCAAATCCAACCCCAAACAGGAAGAGTTGATACATACAATACTACATAATATGAAATTAGTTCCACCTCTACCGATATCACTATCTCCTATAGATAATATTAGATCTAGGACTACTGATGTTTAAAATAAATAAATAAAAATAACTTTTAACCGTGTGTGAATCCACCTATGCATATGTTGATGGTTCTGAGTCAACTCAGATTGAGTTATTAATCAGTCTATCCTTGCTACCTGAAAGGCATAAAAACAACAAGCTGCCTTTTGGGAAGAAAGGGGAAGAAATGGCTATACTTATGGAAGAAATTGTTGGTAAGTATTTGTTCTTTGATGTAATATATGAAATATTAAGAGCAATGATACGATCTAACACTAAAAACTCCATAAATTTCTAAAACTATTTAGGACCCAGACTATTGAGCATAGGCAATCCAGTATAGACCCAAATTTTCTGGGATAGACCATAAGCTGAGATTTATGAACTTTGAAAATTGAGTATGAGATAAATTTAAATATAATAAATTGAGTATGAAAATAATAATATTAATAAAAAATTATTATAAATTAAAAAAAAAATTAAATAAATAAATAAATAAATAAAACAAAACAAAATTGCAAAAGCCTAGTTGAACAAAAAGTTTACGGATCTGATTCCAATGCAGAGAGTGGAAAAAATTTCATGGATCTAATTGCAAAAATATAGGAGTCTATTTGACAAAAAATAGAGTCATGAAATTGATTGCAAAAGTGTACGGAGACTTGAAGATAGTCTCCCAATGACATCACGAACTTCATCAGGACTAAAACATACCTCAGACTGGGTCCCTGCTCTATGATAGAGCACCTGAGTCTCCATTGTCCGTATATCCACATCAATGTTCTTCATAATCATATCGTCCTCTGTCACAAAAGAACTCTTCAATGGGACGAAAAAAATGGTTATGCCTGAGAGGATTTGTAAAACTAGGTATTTCCTGGAAGTATTCTCTCAAGTGGAGAGCACCATGAAACTTCTTTTGACCATCAGAATTAGGAGCTTGAGATCCAACTGTTGATGGCTCCCTTGCAAGATCGCCCATTGCAGATATCAGTGAAGAATGTCACAAAGACAAAAACAAAGTATATGTATACACTTCAAAGATGATGATAATTCTGAAAACTATTCTGTCATTCACAGATGGTACAGCTTGATACCAACACAGCCCTCAACATATTATAATAACAGTACCAATGCATCATAGATAAGATCAAAAGAAATTTACAAACATGTCATCAGATAAGGTCAAAGAAACGAATCAAGTTATGGGAGAAAAAATTTCTTACAGTTAACCAAAAGAACTACTACCTGCCATATGTATGGCAATAAACATTGCTTGTGCCACTTGAAATACCCTTTGTCCAGTGTATGCACTTCAAATAAAAGAAACTATGAAATTTGATGAGCCCAAAAAGATATATAGAGTTGAGCATCGCTAAGGTAAAAATGTGTTCAGGAGCATAATAGAGAAATTAAAGTTGCAGAGCAAAAGCTTGAATCATTAAAAACAAAGGTTGAATGTAACAAAAGTTGACTCATTAAAAGCAAAGGTTGAACGTAACAAGAGACGTGGTTGAACATAACGCATTATAATGCATGATCAAAACGTGGCTGAAGAGTAGGACAATGGTGACAGGTACCAGTTGTTTCAGGATTTGGTGAGCTTTTATCATACACTTCCGCCAATCGATCCCATTGTAGCAGTTGTCCGTCTCATCATAGGAGCTTGTTTCGTGTCAGATAGGTTATAAACATTTCTTTAGCAGCGCGTTTATGGGTGCTCAACCATATCAAGGTAGGAAAACTCCATGGGCCTCATGCAAGCGATTCAATCCAAGTTTTCCCTAAGTGAGTTGTAGTGCCACTCCATGAGTTGCATTGCCACTCCACTGCTACCGCAAGAGAAAGACTTATTGGTAGAACAGCACCATAATGACAGGAGATAGATTGTGTAGATTAGGGTTCAACAAGCCCTTTATTGCCTACATAGAGGGAGATAGAAACTAATAAGCATATGTTTTGTTATTGTGGATGGAGTAAGGATTTGTGGCAGAAGACACTGTACCCATGATCATTGAATCCTCGATCAGCATTTCAGGTAGATTAGCAGTGCTAAATAGGAGGGGGGCCAAACTTTGATCAGGAAATGGACGCAGAAGTTGATGATCAGATTGGTTCATTGTGACCCACAACAGATTCAGGTTCAATTCAATTCAATGGAGACTTTCTCGACTAGGTTGCTACCTGCTGACCATTCTTATGGGACCATAGAGACTGATATGTTTACCACGAAGTATGTATAGATGCAGGTTGGCCATAAAGTGTTTGATTTCCGGGGCTAACTGCTCGAATTGGATGGGTTGAGGGAGCTAATAAAAAATATAGCATAGCATAGTAAGGGCAGACTAAACACCGCCAGAGGCCTACCAATCTAATCCTTGCCCGGCTGTAAGAAATGAATGATTGGCATGCCCGTTGGGCTCTGTAGGATTATTGTAGTCACGATTCCGCTCCAGGTGACTTCTACAGATATGGATGAATCTTTCCCTTCGCCGATTTAGAGAATTGCAGGGCTTGTCTAAGCAGATTCAGGAATTGGCAAAGGCCATGCTAAGTGCCGATTCAAAGAATTGCAGGGCCTGTCTGAGCAGATTCAAGAACTGGCAAAGGTTAGGCTAAGCACAAGAGAGGTAGTATGTTGCAGGGCCTGTCTGAGCAGATTCAGGAACTGGCAAAGGCCAAGCTGAGCACAAGAGAGGCAGTATGGTGCATTATTTGTAAGATAGAAAGCCACTTGCAGAATGATTTCCCCCTAACCTAGAGAAACAAAGAAGCATAGTTGAATTGGAAATTCGATGAGAAGGCATGTATCGATCTTACCAATGTTCCTTAGCTTGTTCTAGTTTTGGTTCTGTATTAGGCTGGATGTTTTTCCCTGACCTGAAACACTGCTTGAATGACCAAGTGGACTTGTGCCAGAGCAACATGCAAAGTAGGCAATATGCAGAGTACACATTGCAATAGACACAGTAGACACATTGCAACAGGTGGCAACTTCAAAGACCCAGGGAAAGCTATAGACAATATGCGGGAGCGGGAGCTAACATCTCTTCATACGACTAGATTAATGTAAGCATTAATTGACAACTCCGAAAAAAATGAACCAGAATGAACAAACAAAGACAAGATAATATAAGCTTTGAGCCTTTTTGCCTCAGGAAGAGGCCAAAACAGCTCAATTAATACTAATTACATCATTTTCGATTACTATAGTCCCATGTCATTCGTAGATAGCAGAAACTAAAAAATAAATAAATAACATGATAATATTGATCGTACAGCAAGCTAATTTTGCAGAAAAGGAATTGATTTGGAATTTGACCAGATTTTAATTATATATTATCCGACTGTGATTGATGGCAAACTTCTCTGCACGCTGAAAAGATCAATCACATATGCCAATTTATAGAAAATTTAAGTCTTCAAATTCCAGCAAAAGGGAAAAAAAACTACACTATTAATGGGAAAGAGTTGCAGCAAAGGACTCTGAACAAACGAAATAGGTGGCGATGGAATCCTCGTGTTATGGTTCAAACTACGATTACCTTCTGTAAAAGATTTAGGTGAATAACGTCTCTAGAAATATTTTTATGAAATATATTATTACATGAAAAGATAAAGTGGACTTAACAAAATATATATATATATATATGTATATATTAGTTGACAAAGAGAAATAATAAAAGTTTTTATTTTACTTTTGAAAGGAATTTTTAATAGTGTTTGTGGGGTAAGGTTTTAATTAATGTATTAACTCATAATACTCACTTGGAAAATCACTAATTTGCAATTATGCTACAATGGGAGGTATTTTTTATTTTATAGAGGTGTCTTAATTAATTGAAAAAAGTTTAATGGAAAAATGAAAATAATTTCTTCCCAAAATTAATGGGAAGTATGAAACTTTTTTTTATGGGTTTAGGATTAGTATTATTTTACCATTTTTTTCCTTTTATTAATTTATCTTTATTTGTCTACAATTCTTTATTATTCTAGAACTCCTTTAGGAAATACACCCCTGTTGGCTCTGAAACCCGACTCCTGTTGTCACGCCCCCAAGATTATGGTAGTCTTCCAACTGTGCTAGGCGAGGTGCGGCATCACCGAACACTTTCTTTTTACCAATACTTATGTTCATGGACTATGCCTAACCACTTATTCCTACTTAGTTTGTGATTCTCAACCAAATATTATTAATGTGTCTTTATACCAATGAACACCCATACGCATTCATTATCAACAACATTATATAAGAGAAATTCAGAACAGTATAAAGGGAGGGGCAACTCCCTGTAATATGAGTCTGCCCGATATCAATATATTATACAATCTTCACTTTTACAATGCACAATTTAAATCTTGAGAAACCCCAAATTTACACTTAGCCAATTTTTCACAACTTCAACAAACTCGATTGCCCAGCTCGTTGGCACCTCCGCATGGTCATCGCACGACTCACCAACCCTCCGTTCACCTCGTCGCACAATCGTGTCGTTTGCCCAACTCAAGCACGCCTCCAAGTCGCCACACACGAGCGCCTCCAACCGAGACACACCTCCGTCCGCAATCTCAACACTCCAACAAGTCTTCGTGCACACTTGCACGATGGGCGGGCGCTCACCGGAGTCGCCAAGACACCCACGCCAAGCGTCTGCACAAATTGGGCGCCACACGTTCACCGTGCACGCCTTGCCCAACCACCGGGCACACCTTCGCCCGCACCTTCGCCCAACACCAAGTGCAACCTTCCACCGTGCGACTAGCCCAAGAATGGGCGCATCAGATTTGTGCCTTCACCTTCTTATATTGCGCACTCCCTTCTCCTTGTGCGAAGATGTCAAGTGATTGTTCGATGATCTCCAAGTGTTCAACGCCTTGAAATATATACACAAGTGTGGGGCTAAGTCTCGCTGCGTAGCCGACTTGCCCACACCCCAACGCCATTGCAAAACGCCCCAACAACTCGTCAACTTTGCCTTCCATCGTAGGTCGGCCTCCATAGCATATTGCTCAACGTTCCATACGCATATATATACCAACGCTCTCCATATATTGTCGCATGTGTTCGTCACATAAGTGTCGCACAACCGCAGCTTGCCCTCCAACCAGTCGCTCGCCCACGGTCGCACATCACCCGAACGCGGTTGCACTTCGGGCAGAACCGCAGGACGTTACACCTGTGGTCCTTTGTGCGCGGTCCACTGAAGATATGGAAATCTTGGGTGTTCGAGTTGATAATTTATGCGAAGATATTCGCTTCTTTGATTCCCTGGACACCATATTAAGCTCACAGTTTTTGGAGGCAGATCGTAAGCTTTTGAACGCATGCGATAATGACCCAACTCTCTACAGAACCGAAAGAGGGGCTGAATCACCCCAAAACTCGCCGAAATCAGGGGATCTGCGTTTTCAAAATGAGCACGCGTTGATTCTACGCGGCTTTCTCCAGCTAGTCAGCACAAGAAAGGGTACCTTCATAGCAGATCTCGCCATTGGTCCTGCAACTGGCATTCTGGGCAGAATATCGGCAACCAGTATGCCGATTCTTCTGAGCAAAGGGTTAGATCGAAGCCTTTTCATAGACAAGCGATCAGATTTTGGGATTCGAGCAGAGCCAAAGTATGGATCTGGGACAAAACTTAATTCTTTTTCCGCGGTTTGGAAGGAGATGCGGCTGTTTGATCCACTGACCCACGGACCGCCAAGGGAAGAACGGACTGCCGCTCTCTGGCATTTTCTTAAAGGTATGGTTAATGAACAAGAAAAGGGCGAGAGCTTGGGCCCATGTTCCTTGCAGCCAGATGTTCCCCTGTTCATCTCCAATCCAATATGGGCGGGTGTCATCACGGCAGCAAGGAAATTTATGCCCTGGAAAAACCTTTTCAAGAGCAAGATTTTAAGCAGATCGGATACGGATCTGGATAGATCTGATCTAATAAGAATCAAGCCAAACCAGATTACCAAGTCTGGTTTTCAAATTTTTGTTAGAACGCCAAAAGGAAGCACAACCGTGATTTGGGCTTATGACAGCGACAGGGTTTCAGATTTGAAGAACAATATCGTCGTTCAGACTGGCTACCCAACTGGAGAACAACACCTATTAAATGAGGGCAGATCGTTGCAGGACTACATAACCATGCATGATTACAACATCAAGTCAAGCTCCACAATCATTCTCAATATGAGATTACGAGGAGGTGCCGAAAGTTCTGGAACTAGCTCGCAAAGCAAAGGGTCTTTCAAAGAAGCAGTGAAGGGCAAAGGGAAAAACCCCACAGCTGGCACTGAACCACCGGGGCAGTACATTGTAGATCAAATTCCGGAGAGCCCATCTATCTCCATCGATATACCAGAGGTAAATAATATATATTCAGATCTACAGAAAAATGCAGTTATTTGTAGATTTAATGGCTTTTGGCCTAGAACTGATGTATTGTATCAATGGATCCATTCGGTATGGACAAAAAACTACCAAATCTACCTATACCCTAAGGGGTTTTTTATAGTAAGTTTTAAAACAGAAGAGGAAAAGGAAACAATTCTCAACCAAGGGCCATGGTTCTGGGGTAGTGCTGGCCTTGTTATTACCCCTTGGTTTCCTGACTTTGATGCCAATACCATGGTGGTGTCAAGGATGCCTGTATGGTTTAGGCTGCATAACCTCCCCTTACATTTTTGGCATCAAAAGGCTTTAATAGCTATTGGAAATACCTTGGGGAGAATTTTAAAGATAGATGCAGAGAGACATCTAAAAGGAGTATTTACCTTTGCCAGAATATTTGTCGAGGTAGATCTTAGCCGAGGACTACCGGAAAGAATAATGTTGAATTTCAATAATACACAGTGGAAACAACCCTTGGACTATGAAAACACAGCATTCAGATGCTAGGGATGTCAACAAACAGGTCATCTATACAATGCATGTCCAAGCCCCAACAAGAGCAAGCCACAACAAAGGAAGCCGAAAGGATGGCAGAATATAGATGATGCATTCAAGAAGGCAGCTATCGTAAAGGATAAAGCTCAGGGTAATAAGGAAAACGTGAATAATGAGGAAAAGGAACAAGAACTCCAGCTGGAAATAAGTGGTAATAAACGAATTCACAATCCTGAAGGATCGGATTCAGAAAAGGAACAGCCAATGAGCACAGTAGAAAACCAACTTGCCATTATTGACTCCACTCACAACATGGATGGTTGGCAAAAAGTGGAGAAGAAGAAGGGCAAGAAGGCTTAGGCCAGCTAGATTTTTTGTTTTCTGCACTCCTGATAACTGGGGAGGCATTCCCTTTTTTGCTTGTAGGCAGGACTGTATCCTGTGGGCTATATGATCTTCTTTCATAAAGCCAAATTGAATGCTTAATGCATATGCTATGTAACTTTTTATTTTAGTAAAAAGTTCGTTTTTTTTCTTTGGAAAAAAATTCTTTATTAGTCTATTATATTACTTATATAAGGTATTTAGACCTAAAGTACTTTTCATTGCATTTTTTTAATGTTTTGTATGAATTTATGATTATACATGGAAGAAGATCAAATTTGTATTTACTTTTGAGTTAATTTGAAAAGAAGATGTGACATATAGATTATTGTGGAAGTTGTGATGTTTGTATAGGAGATGTTTTGGTTACACTTGCTATAACTCTGAACTTTATTTCTGCAACTCTTATTGCCGCAACTCATAACCATGTTTCTAATTATTGTTGTTGGGATTTCAGTTCATATCGTTACTGCAACTCAAACTCAAATTTTTGTTACAACTAGGGAATTACACTGCAATTTTTAGAACCATGTTTAAATCACAATGAAATTATTTAATTATTAAGTTTTTATTTTAATGGTACTTTATAGTTTTTATAGTTTACGATTTGATTAATTAATTTTATTTATTTATTTTTACATATTTTTATTTGGTTAATTAATTTGATTTATTTTTTTTACATATTTATAGAATATTAATTTTTGTTAACTATATTGATTAATTAAATTATTTTATAAGTATCATAATGAATTATAAAAATTATTAACTAAATGTTATATATAATATTTTAATCAAAATATTTTAATTTATTGAAATATTAATTAATATATTGATATATTAATTAAAATATTTATTTAAAATATTTAATAACAATAAATTTTCAAAAAATGTTTAAATTAATATAATTATTATTAATGGATATTAAATATTAATTAATCAATATTATTATTATTATCGTTATATTAATAATAATAATAATATCAATATTTGTCCCTTTATATTAATTAATATTTTGGGGTTATTGTTTCACTGGATTTATAATACCAATCATGGTCAACCATGGTCCAACATTGCATTCTGATAAAGATTGTCTCAATATGAAAATCAACCATGGTCAACCACAATCCAATGTCGCACTCTGACCAACCATGGTAAGCCATGTTTATTGTTGAGTTTATAATATTTATTTTAGGCTTTATATACCCTGGGTTTATAATATTAACCCCTCAAGTTTAATATTATTCTTTTTGGTTTATAATCCCATGGGGTTTTAGTATTAATTCCTTGGGTTTATTTTTCCCTTAGGTTTATAATATCAATAACTTGGGTTTATTAACCTAAGGGTTCATATTCCTAGGATATAATATTATTCATAATGTTTATAAGATTAATCCCAGGGTTTAAAATAATTCCTTTGGGTTTATAATCATAGTCAACCACCTTTTGACAGCGCATTGTGACAAATATTGTCTCAATATGAAAATCAACCATGCTCAATGGTTTTCAACCATGGACCAATATCACATTATGACAAAGATTATCTCAACATGAAAGTCAGTCATGGTCAAGCATGGGTCTCACATCGCATTGTGACAACAATTATCTCAATATGAAAGTCAATCATGGTCAACCATTATTGAATGCTGCATTTTGACAAAGATTGTCTTAATATCAAAATCAACCATGGTGAACCAATCATGGTCAACCATGTTTATTTTAGAGTTTATAATATTTTTAGGGTTTATAATATTTATCTTAGGGATTATATACCTTGGTTTATAATATTTATCCATTAGGTTTAATATTATTCCCTTGGGTTTTTAATATTAATCCATTGGATTTATAATATTTATCTTAGGGTTTATATACCTTGGGTTTATAATATTAATCCCTTGAATTTAATATTATTCCCCTGGGTTTATAATACTTTGGGGTTTTAGAAATAATCCCTTGGGGTTTATACTATCAATCTCTTGGGTTTATCAATTGAAGTGTTCATATCCCTTGGATTTATCAATCCCTTGGTCCAACGTCACATTGTGATAACCATGTTCATCCATGACCAACCATGGTTCAACGTCGCATTGTGAGAAAGATTCTCTCAATATGAAAATCAACTATGGTCAACCATGTTTATTATAGAGTTTATGGTCACATTGTGACAAAGATTGTCTCTTGGTCCAATGTCGCATTGTGACAATCGTGGTCATCCATGGTCAACCATAGTCCAACGTCGCGTTGTAACAAAGATTATCTCAATATGAAAATCAACCATGGTCTAGTGTCACATTGTGCCAAAGGTTGTCTCAATATGAGAATCAATCATGGTCAACCACAGTCTAATGTTGCATTGTGACAAATATTGTGTCAATATGAAAATAATATGTGATCAACCATGTTTATTTTAGGGTTTATAATATTTATCTTGGGGTTTATATACCTTGGGTTTATAATATTTACCCTTTGCATTTAATATTATTACCTTGGGTTTATAATCCTTTGGGTTTTTAATATTAAGTCCTTGAGTTTATATTATTTAGTTTAGGATTTATATACCTTGGATTTACAATATTAATCCCTTGGGTTTAATATTATTCCCTTGGGTTTATAATACCTTGGGATTTTAGAATTAATCCCTTGGGTTTATATTATCAATCCCTTGGGTTTATCAATACCTTGGTCAAATGTCACATTGTGACAACCATGGTCAAATGTTGCATTGTGAGAAAGATTGTCTCATTATGAAAATCAACCATGGTAAACGATGGTCAACCATGCTTATAATAGGGTTTATAATATTCCCTTGGGTTTATAATCTCTTAGGTTATTAATATTAATCTCCTGGATTTATTATTCCCTTGGGTTTATTCTCTTGGTCCAACGTCGCATTGTGACAACCATGGTCATCCATGGTCAACCATGGTCCAACGTCGCATTATGACAAAGATTGTCTCAATATGAAAATCAACCATGGTCAACCATGGCCAACCATTGTCCAACATCGTATTGTGCCAAAGGTTGTTTCAATATGAAAATCAATCATGGTCAACCACGGTGCAATGTGGCATTGTGACAAGATTGTGTCAATATGAAGATCAATCATGGCCAACCATAATGTAATGTCGCATTGTGACAAAGATTGTGTGAATATGAAAATCATCCGTGGTTAACCATGTTTATTTTAGGGTTTATGATATTTATCTTAGGGTTTATATACCTTGGGTTTATAATATTTATCCCTTGGGTTTAATATTATTCCCTTGGGTTTATAATCCCTTGGGTTTTTAATATTTATCTTAGGGTTTATATACCTAGGGTTTATAATAGTAATCCCTTGGGTTTAATATTATTCCATTGGGTTTATAATACCTTGTGGTTTTAGAACTAATCCCTTGGGTTTATACTATCAATCCCTTGGGTTTATCAATCGAAGTGTTCATATCTCTTGGGTCTATTAGTCCCTTCGTCAAACATCAAATTGTGACAATCATGCTCATCCATGGTTAAACATGGTCCAACGTCGGATTGTGTGAAAGATTGTTTTAATATGAAACTCAACCATGGTCAACCATGTTTATTATAGGGTTTATTGTCACATTGTGACAAAGATTATCTCTTGGTCCAACGTTGCATTGTGACAAGCATGGTCATCCATGGTCAACCATGGTCCAACATTGCATTTGTGACAAAGATTGTCTCAATATGAAAATCAACCATGACCAACCATTGTCCAAGGTCACAATGTGCTAAAGGTTTTCTCAATATGAAAATCAATCATGGTCAACTATAGCCCAACGTCACATTGTGAAAAAGATTGTGTCAATATAAAAATCATTCACGATCAATCATGTTTATTTTAGGTTTTACAATATTTATCTTAGGGTTTATATACCTTGGGTTTATAAAAATCATTCACGATCAATCATGTTTATTTTAGGTTTTATAATATTTATCTTAGGGTTTATATACTTTGGGTTTATAATATTATTTTCTCAATATGAAAATCAATCATGGTTGACAATTGTCAACCATGGTTCAACGTCGCATTGTGAAAAAGATTGTCTCAATATGAAAAACAACCATGATCAACCATGTTCCAACGCCGCATTGTGACAAAGATTGCCTCGACATTACAATCAATCATGGTCAACCATAGTCAGTCACAATGTGACCATGGTAAATAACCATAGTCATATTGTGACAAAGGTTGTCTCTTGGTCCAATGTCACATTGTGACAACCATGGTCATCCATGGTGCAACGTGGCATTATGACAAATATCGTCTCAATATGAAAATCAACGATGGTCAAGCATGGCCAACTATTGTCCAACGTCACATTGTGACAAATATTGTATTAATATGAAAACCATCGGTTCTTAAGCATGGTCAACCATGTTTATTTTAAGTTTTATAATATTTATCTTTGGCTTTATATACCTTGGGTTTATAATATGTATCCCTTGGGTTTGTAATCCCTTAGGGTTTTAATATTAATTCCTTGAGTTTATAATATTTATATTAGGGTTTATATACCTTGGGTTTATAACATTATTCCATTGGGTTTAATATTATTCTCTTGGGTTTATAATACCTTGGGGTTTTAGAACTAATCCCTTGGGTTTAATATTATTCTCTTAAGTTTATAATACCATGGGGTTTTAGAATTAATCCCTTGGGTTTATATTATCAGTCTCTTATGTTTATCAATTGAAGCGTTCATATCTCTTAGGTTTATCAATCCCTTGGTCCAACTTCGCATTGTGACAACCATGGTCATCCATGTTAAACCATATTCCAAAGTCACATAGTGAGAAAGATTGTCTCAATATGAAAATCAACCATGGTCAACCATGTTTATTATATGGTTGGTAATATTCATTATTCATTACTAATA